>JACEOJ010009765.1:0-85030 GCA_013761285.1 Campoletis sonorensis
TTGTTTCGAAACACGAGCGGATGCCAGGCTCCGAAACAATGCAGCTCGGTTGTGGAAAATGACCGAACATGGCACAGGTGGTGGAGAGAGTCCATAGAGAAATGCACCAATCAGCTGTGTGTGTGGATACGTATAGAACATGGAAACATACACATATCCACATAAATATGCACACGTACGAAAGGTTCGCGTGTATATAGAGCACATTTGATTCTGCTACGCATTGTAGCGCTTTATCTTCACCTCACGTGATTTCGGATGTATATGAAAATATGCCCTTGGCTATGAATGGAAGCATCGAGGCAGGACAGCGTTCGATGACATTTCACAACGATTTCCAAACGATATGAAACTTCGAGTTTCGTTGATGTCCACGTTTATTCAATCGCTTGAAATAAATTCTTGCTCGCGGGATATACTGTATTAAGCGGTTTCTATCAATGATTTTTCAATCGAGCGTTCTTGTTCGTATCTATTAATGAAACCAGTTCATATTTCAATGCTCGCACGTATCGGCAGAGTGAATAAGTTTAAATATTCGAATAAAAAATCAAGTTGTAGTTGCGGAGATTCCTGAAGCAGAATATAAATGTAGCAAGTGGCACGAATAATCGAAAAAAGTTGATAAAAAATCAAATCTGTTTTGATTTTATTTCAACGGATTACGAGACAAACGATTCAAGATTTATGCACTGGAATTTCTAACTGTTGGAACTAACCATTCAAAAAGTTTTCTTAAACTCCATTAATCTTAAACACGCGAACAATAGAGACTGATATTGAAGAGAATAGAATACACAGGTGAAACAATTTAGCCGGTCGTATCTTATCGAAACTCAACGGGGTTTATCTCGTACATGTTTGTATATCGATTCGGACTTGACTTTACCAATTCGAGCTTAGTCTTCGGCGTATACAATTCACCATTGTCCCTACTTCCTCCCTTTTACTATTCTCCTTACATTTTCCATCCTTTCCTTATTTCCTAACCCCCCCCCAACACCCCCTTTTTGCCTTTCCTCCAATCTGTATATTCTATTCTCTCGTTCGCCTCCTTCCACTTCCTTGTACGGTTCATTGTCATATAGTTTTCATCGGGCAACCCGAGCTTTCATCCGGATTGGAAATCGTAAGCATCCTCGAACGCGTGACCCCGCGCACAACTTCTAGTTCTGTTGCACAACTTCCATGAGGCCATGAGGATGGTAACACAAAATATATAACAATGAAAATACATGAAAATATATACATGTATATATGTTTATCAGTGACACCTTCCCAAGCTCTCTCTCTCTCTCTCTCTCTCTCTCTCTCTCTCTTTCTCTCTCTCTCTCTCTGTTTATATCTACCATGTCGCCTTGCTTTACTCATTGTATACACACCATGAAGTACATTTTCTCTAGAATACCTCTCTTTCTTCTCTACGTGTACTTTGCTCCCTCTATATGCAATTTCCTCTTCGCCACTGTTATCCACTGGTACGAGATTTTCCTCTGGTTTCCTTCAAATGAAAATACGTGCGTTTATAAAATAACCAACTGAGAGAAACAAACGGAAAGGAAGCGAGGAATTTGCCCATTTGGAAGGAATAAAAGATTTGAGAACAATTTATAAGAGGACAAAACAACGAACAATAACGGAAATAAGTTTTGATTATTAATCGTCGTGGAGGATTTTAATCAGGATTCGATTTCTAGATTTTTCTTATGTTTGGAGTTAAGTACAGTACGAAAAAGCCTGCAACTGAATAAAAGTAGAACAACAAATCGTATAAACACTACTTTCTACGTCCGTATTTCGTTTGGAGATACAAAGTGTGCTCTTGACGCAAGTAGTTTTCCGCTCTGTGGTCAGCCGATTTTGTGGAATGCGCGTACGAGCCTTTGTCGCGAAAGTGCAAACGAACCGCATTAGCTTCTCCAGGTTCAACTAATTTCTACAATCCTTTCGAATTATTTAGATGATTGGATTGTTAAAGTTGGTTTAATTGTCACGACTGTTAAATGAAATGTTCCAAACCGTATACTCTTCGCAAAGTGATGAAATTTTCAATACCATTTGCAATCAAGTACGAAACTTACATTAGGAAATCGCATCATCATTATTACAGGACACCAGAAAACCTTGTAAAAGGGAAATTCCTGGATTCAAAGCTTGAAGAAGTTACATTGATCCAGAGCAAAAAAAATTAACATACGTTTCAGATTTTTTTTTTACCAAAATTATTTTAAAAAATGTCATTCTGAAAGCAGTTCTTTTCGAGCTTCTTAACGAACAGTCAAACAAAAAAATTCAAATTGATAAATAAAAAAGTGAAGTTCAGTTGATCAACACTTTCTTTTCTGACGTTTAAAAACGTACATTTTTTTCTTTCTCATCCTTAAACCCGGCCACATTTTGGTTCCTAATTCCAGGTCAAAATTGGCATGAGCTTTGTTTCCGAAAGTGTTAAAAAATCTGTCAAAATGCTGTACAGCAAATATTCTTTATAGACGAACACAAAAAAGTGACACTTCATAGTTCATTGATATATAGTTCGATTAATAAATCAACTAAATTCAATTAAAAAAAAAAAAAAAACTAAACTGACAATTATAATTTTTACCCTTACAGTGAGTCCTAATCCATGAAAAAGAGAACCACGTAAAATTGTGAATTGAGAAAAAAGTGAAGAAAGAAGAAATGAATGATTATGATGAGACTGTCAAGATTGCTGATGTTGAATACAATCCGAAGATGACATATCGTCCAGTGAAATATGTGTGGCTTAGGCGTCACGATGCCAAAACGTACGGGGCGTGTGTCATGACGTTCATCTCGTTGCACTCTAGAGCTTCTAGTTCACGGCATGTGGTAGTAACGATCGTCGTCATTAGCAATGCTAATGCATCTTTCGTCTCTGATGAGGCGCGGTTTAATGCGTTTCTCTCTGTCTCTGGTTCTCCTTGTTCAGATATGTATGCGTTTTGGCTTGGAGACCTGATGGTCGACTACGAGGGAAGCCTCTAATACGGTATCCTCGAGTCTTCGTCCCTTGCCCTTTGGCAACCCTCTGTACATTTGGGTGCACGTGTACGAGTCCATGTATGAATCGTTGCGAAGCGTAAGGGAATAAAAGCTTGAAGATTCATCATAGAGAATAATGTTAGTTACGACCTTTTGATTGAAAGCGTTTCATCAAACACTACACGTGTGTTTATGTCTGTATGAATAATTAGCTCAATGTCAAAAGGCTGCAAATTAATCGCACCCACAACTATTCATACGCCCTTTACATTCTCATCCATTGATGCATATCTACTCTATCTTCTCACACCATGCACGTCTAGCCTTTATCTCTACTATAGCCTCTTTGCTATCTCACTGTGTAGGCCTTTCTCTCTCTCTCTCTCTCTCTCTCTCTCTCTCTCTCTCTCTCTTTCTCTCTCTCTCTCCCTCTTTCTCTCTTTCTCTCTCTCTCTACCTCTTGCTCTTTCTCTCGCTGTACGTCATCCTTGCAGCTTCCGCACGATGCATTTCTCGACAAGGTTCTCTCACACCGTGTTCGGACACACGGACTCGAATATACGTGGACATACATATGTACATGTACAAGCCACAGCATAATAATACACTACCGGAACGCTTCCTGTACACAGGTAATAGTCGTTATCGTAAATTGTGGAACAAGATCGAGGTGAAAGCGTGAGCCTCGTACCTAGTTTGTAACCATTATCATTAATTATTATTCTTATCATTTTCATTATTATTACTTTTGCTCTTATTGTGTGTATACATATTAGTGAATGAAATTGCTATGATAATAATTATTCAATGGTCGAATAACGAGGACGATTTTAAATATTTGTTAATTGCCCCTTCCTAACTGAACAATTGTTGTTTATTGCCAAAGGACAAAGAGCCAGCCAGACATATCATCATTTCAATAACAATCAAGCATTCCAATTATCTCACTATCAAGTTTAAAAGTCTTCTACATTTTATATCCCTCAGACATATTCACTATATATACCCAGCAAATTACATATCGAATTACAACCAACAGAATATTCTAAAGGCTGGAATATTGTTAACACAGGTTTACTGCCTAATTAACCGCAAACGCTTTCGGTCGGTCTCCGCCGACCATTGTTCACAATGGACAACAGACAATATGACCCTTTCGTTTTTCTACTATGTACTCTCTACGAATCCTTTGTACTGAGTTAACGATGCAAATTTTTTTTCGATACATATACATTTATATTATTATTCATTTGTTATATAATTGTATATTGCTTTTGTTTACAAACACATTTACACTTATGTGATGAACGAATAACTTTGTATACTCCAGGCTGACAGTGGTTACGATATTTCCGCATGGAAATTGTCGTCTGACCACAAAGTGCATGCTTCGTGCGGCTGTACCTTTTTTTTTTCTATTCATTTTTACATCACATTCGAAACCAAGCTGGTTTTAACATTTAAATAACGTAGAATACGGAGATGAAAGGATTAAAGGACGGAATGGTGTGGTTCGACTCGGACAATATTTTATTCCACGCTAATTAAGATTTCTTTTAATCTCGAGGTAATATCATTAAAGTCCCAGGAATTTTGGTAGTTGCGCTTTTCGACTTTTCATGGAATCGGATGAATATTTATTTCCCGAGAAAATCTTTGGTCGCAAAAGTACTTGAATTTTGGACAACAACAAAAAGACAGGACCTCGAAGCTCCGATATGAAAATCAATTAAAAAATGAACGGTGTTTATGTTATAAATGTGATTTTGGAATTAACCATTTTTAATCATTTTTTTTTTTCAAAGTCTTCGCTTGACAATTGTGACGAAACAGATGATAAATAAATAACTTTTTCATTGTGCTATTTCAGACTCCACATAGATAAAGGAGGCGGTGCCTGGTGTCCAAAAAATATGGTCACCAAAGAAGGCAAAGAATATCTGGAAGTGAATCTGCACAATCCTCGAATAATCACATCAACCCAGACGCAGGGTAGATTCGGCAATGGGCATGGAGTCGAGTATACCGAGGAGTACTTCATCGACTACTGGAGGCCGGGTTTCAACAAGTGGGTGCGGTGGAAAGATCGACGGGGTATGCACGTAAGTTCTCCTTTATCATATGTAATCCGTTTTTAACGTGACTTGATTTTTTCACGTGATAAGAACAAATGAACACGTAATGTTCATTCGTACACGTTGATTTACGTGAAAATATTAGACGTTAAGTGTGAGAAAAAACGTTAAAAATGAAAGGAATATTAAATGAATATTAATTGAAGTTTAAATCGAATGAAAGGATAAATTTTATATTCAAAATATTTTAAAGTATTTTTCAAAAATTCTCCTACACGTATTTGCGGATGCAAAAATTACGAGACCAATTGGTCAATAAAATCGTAGCGTTCTTTTGACGACACTATACACCTGGGCGAAGGTAAAATCTGCGTACGAATTCGATTTAAGCGGAGGTGTTGAAGCATCGAGAGTAAAAGCAGGAGAACTAACTCGTATCTTTTGCCCGTACATTTACGATCTTCGTAAACTCTTAACACCCCCCAACCATTCGCCGTATAGCGCTCCATTGTCACGGAGATTTGCACAAAGTGCGAAACCCTGGAATCCGTACACGCATACTGGAGTGCAAGCGGTAGGTAGGGAAAAAAGGTACGACGACGTAAAAGCTCCGAAGGGAATGTGTTAAGGGGGTTGTGCGAAACGCAGAATGGAAAAAGGGGATTGGACTGTGGATACGCGTCGGTGGATGGAGAACGGTTTACCTTGCCTCAATCTGGCATGGCATGTGATCTTCCGAGTTCTATATCCTTGTGCTAACTTCGCACTACCAGCAGAAATAGCGAGAGCCCCCAAACTCGATCCTCTTCTCTATTCTCTCTCTTTCTCTCTCTTCCTTTTCTTCTCCTTCTCTCTCTCTTTCTCTCTCTCTCTCTTTCTCTCTGTTCATAGGATTTTTTCAACCCTTTTTCTCACCCAAAGCAACGGCGAGCTTACTTTGAATACGGTACACCGGTGTGGCGTCCCGTTATCGCGTGCCGTACGTGACTCAAGCTCTATACCAGCATTTTACCCGGCTGTCGAGCAATTTTGCTGTGTTGCTTGAGAGAAAGAGACTCGCCAGGAATATGAGAGAAAACGAAGCACAAACGAACCGAGAACAAGGACGAACGAGCAAAACGAGACAAAACGGAGCAAACGATAAAAGAGCAAGGAACAGAGAGAGCGAGATAGAGGGACAGAAATGGTGTTAAAAAAAGTATATATATATATATTTTTATTTCCAGCGATTGCTATGGAACAAAAAACTTTTCCATCGTTTCTCGTTCTTTTCATGCAACGCTGTTGTAGGGATGTAATTAAAGTTTCATCGTGTCAAAAATTACACACTTTCCTGACGGTCTAACGTATGGCACGAAACCATCAACTTTTAACTCCTTTGTTTCATTCGGAAGGAAACGTTTCTCATCTTGGTTTCAATTAAAGAGCCAAATATTATTTTATCATAAGAATTAAACAAATTGATAGAATCATTCTCACTATAGATTAATTCATAATCCAAGTCTGCTAATAAACGACTCGGATTAAACGCCAGCGTTTCCTGGAGACTGCGGACTCGAAGGATATATTCTCACCACGATCCAAGGCTTGTTCCGTCGACTAGATAAGCCTGGAAACTTCATTAGGTAGATGGAAAAAAAGGGAGAAACTAGAGAATTGCTTTGTACACGGAGGAATTATTGTCTAGATGTCCAAAATGAGCCATGGTCAAAAATAGGAGACGGGGAAGAGAGTGACCCGAGTGAAATTATCTAGTGTACAAGCCATGGATGTTGTTTGCCTTTAGTATGTTGTTGTAATACCCAACGGAGGCGTTACGTTCTATGTATACAATGGGAGGAACGAGTGAATTACGAAGAGACACGCGGATAGACGAGACGACGCGCGAGTGACTCACTGCATAAGGTATCTATACATGTATAGATACACAATGTAGTTGAAATATACGTTGCTTTTCCCTCCAACCTCTCACCCTCCTTTACCTTTACTACTGATACTCGCAGCTATGCTCTATGGCTGTTGTATATTTCGTATACAAAGCGTCGTGCTGTGTCCGCGTTAATGAAACACGTCCAACGTTGGCAATTGTCCCACCGCAGACGGACGGGAAAGCAGACCCCTTCTTCTTCTTCTCCTCCTCCTCCTCCTCCGCCTCCTAGTCCTGCTCCTCTCGATCCCATCCCTTTTCTATCCTTCTTCACAGCGTCTATATCCACGGAGCTTCTGCTTGCTGGCTCGTAGTCCCTCGTTCTCCAGCTCGAACGATGCGCACAATCTCCTCTTACCAGTTATTCTCTTACTCTCCACCCTAGTGTGACTCCAGATATTCTCTTCTGTATATCCGTCAAGCCGTCCTGATCCAACCTCTCGCTTCCATCTTCTCTCATACACACTTCTTCCTCATCCCCCTGTGAATTCCAATGAGACAAACTGTCGGTTTGTCCGTTATTCTGTACCAAAACTCTGACAATACTGCACGGTAAGATGATTCGATGGCCCACATACAGCCTTGTAGACGTTTTGGGATTAGATGAATTATTGTCGCACTACTACACTGTAAACCTCGCTATCGTCCTACTTCCCTAACGTCTGGGTCGTACATGCTTACAGATTAATCATCGTAGAATTCGTAAACGTAGTTGAGCTCACTTACCTGTTGGTTGCACAAATCTGATCATCGGATCACCTCGATAAATCGAATCAGGACTTTATTAATGTTTTGTAGTCTACCGTTTCTTTGTAAGCTGCTTATAAATGTTTTACGGTACACGATTCCTATGTAAAATCTTGCTTCATCGTAAGCCTGAGATAATTTGCCAGATCGAAATGTCTCGTAAACAAATATTTACGAACTGTGATGCTTTTTTTTAAATGGAAAACCAAGCATCATAGAAAATGTTGCGGAAGAAATACTATTCAGCAGTTGAACAAGAGTCCCCTTAGGAAAAAAAAATTACGATCGATGCTATATTTTTATGGGATAAATCCAAGTTTATCACATTATTAAAAAATCAATGAGTTCTGGAAAAATTGTGGAATGTTCTAAGAAATAATGAACAAGATAATCAATCACAAAGTGACGTCATTTTTCTGAATGTAACAAAAAGATTTTCACGTTTTTCTAGTAGATTTGATATGAAATTCTGTTTAACCACTCGATTTATCAATCAGTAAATATGGAGTTAGCTGAAATTTGAGTTTTCAACTGTGGTTTCCATACGAGAAAATACCCAGTCATTCGCATTGCGTAAAGTATCTTTTGACGTGCTGGAAAGACATATATCTCTGAGTGCGCGGTCTTCCTCATTTCGTAGCTTACGGAAACCAGCCAGAGATCATCTAAGCATTCAACCCAAGAAATTAAAGGGATCTGTATTGTTATGATTATACATAAGAACGGCAGGCGTTGGTTGAAACTGGAGATTCACGAAAATTCTTGCCTCTGTGCATTATAACAATCAACACAGCGAGGCAGCGATAAATCCCAAGAGTAAAAGTTTGGGAGAGCTGGAGGCGAATAAAGCGAGTCAGCCATTGGGCCTTGAGCTGAATATATCCAGGAAATATACAGCAACGACTATAGGCAGTATTTACAACAATTTTATTGTTATCGCGAAACGAAAAATGTAAAATGTCTTATTTTCGAAGATCGAAATTCGAACTCAATCCTGGAACATGATCGAAAGAAGTGATATTGACTTTAATCATTTCGAGGTGCAAAAAACTCGAATCTATGCGGTGATCATTCAATGCGATGGCAGCAGAAGTGAATATCGCGAATAAAAAAACTTTCATAAATCGAAGAATGCACATATATAGCCAACATTTCTAATTTAACTACTGAAATTTCCCCCGGGTGTCTATGGCGATAATCCTTCGTAGCGATGTTCTTTTATCGTCTGATAATTCTCTGATAGATCACTGAACATCCAGTCAATTGCGAGAGACGACTGGAGTGGGTTGCTAGTGCAGGTGGATTGGAGAGAAATAGTAGTTTCCATAGAGGAGTATAGCTGATCATGGAGGAGCGAGAGGTGAACGTATCGAATTTTAATCAATCACCCATAGAGACAGCCAATTTCAAACCCAATTAACATATTCATTCCGGTGGGACGAGGGAATGAGGGCTGGATTCGCGATGGTAGAACGCCTTTTCCACTTTCAGCTGAATTCCAAATCATGCACGAGCTCAGGATCTCAGCTTCTCTGTAGGATGAGATATTAAACAGAAAGTACAAAAAGATTTATGTTCGTCAACGCAACACGGTATCAAATCGTTTAGAAATAAACTGCAATCGCTCGCGATAGCTATCAACATTATTTTTCAGGAGCTGCTTCGTTTGCTGCTTTTTTAGCGTACGAAGAATCTTCCATTGCTGATCCTTTTAGTCTTCAAATGACAGTTGTTCTATTGTTATGGGTTTTTATCTAATTGTTATGGGTTTATGAGCAATTAAGCATTAAATGCCATTGCTAAAGTGGATAATGCTCACTTCTGTTTACTTTGTGTAGCGATAAACATCCGTAGAAATTTCTGTATAAGCTGGAAAATTTCTCTGGTGCACTTTCTATATGCCTTGGCCATCAAACCTCTCGAAAGCCTCTGGCATGTATCGACGGATTAAGGATTATGGGGGGGGGGGGGGGGGAGAACGTGGACATGCTATTAGTGGATTACCCTCACAGTCCGGAAGCAATTTTCCTACCTCTGCCTTCTTTTTCACCGCCTGCCCGTCACTCCATGTATTTTTCGATCCTCAGCTTCGTTACCACTAGATTCCGCACTTTCTGGCCATCGAAGTTCCGGATTTTATCGACTTTGGTCCCACAACTTCAAGCAACAGCGTTAAATCCATGCAAAAGAAGCTTGAAAGATTGTATTATAAACTAATTTTGTGAAAATTAGTCGTGGAAATGATATAAATAAACAAATGTGTATAGTTGGATTATTTTATTTGAAATTCCTTGAAACAAAGTGTAACGAGATTTGAAACATAATTATATGGAAATATTATGCTCAATGTCAAACTTTCAATTGATTGAAACTTCCAGCTGGAAAAACTATGTTTTTTGATTCAACATTTGTTTTCACAATTGATGTGAAGATATAGAAAGCTCGGAACATACATTGCGATACCGCGTGTAGTACGTAGTCGTGGAAAGTTGCTTAAATTCTCTTTTTCAATGAAACTTTCATTCTCCTGTCGAACGAAATAGTCGTCAGAATCATCAGAAGCAGCATAAAAGGAAGGATAACAAAAGTGCCCCAACGTCAATTTAAACTTTGTGAGTCTCGGGGAAACTTTAACAATCGTTGAAAACTGGGTGGTGAAAGGAAAGGGCTGTTTCCGGGTGCTTCATATAAATAGAGAGACATGCAGTTCACCTGCTGCGCCCTGATTGTTTCGAGGATGGAAGGATTCTCGATTTATTTTACGTCCGAAATGACAACGACAACAACGTCGGCGTCGATATAGAAGACGAGGAAGAAGAAGAAGAAGAAGAAGGAGGAGAAGACGATGAAGAAATTCAACGTCAAGTACTCTCTTACGAAAACTCTTCCTTTATTGGGTCCACTTTTCTTACAGCGTCTCGAGGAAGTTGCTTTACGTTGGGACCATATTACCATGCAATGTAAGTGTCTCGAATAAAATTTCAACGGTGCCGCAATAAATTAAGTTGACAACTATTTTTACAAAGGTGACTACTTGAAAAATGTAAACGAAAATGAATAAACACCTGGGAAAATAAAGACCAGTCACCTTTTATTTCGAAATACAACATGATAAAAAGTTCTTGATCCAAATTCAACCTCAATCAGCATGTAATGTCTGCAGAAATCTTCCAAGCACAAGGACAGAGCTCTCCAAAGCTCCAGAGCTGAAGAAGTTGTTCGCTCATTCTTTTAGATGGTTTTTTGTTTTTTACATGGTTCCTGTTCCTTAAGCTTTAAACGAGAGCTCAGTATATTTTTACTAAACTTCAGGGAACTAGAGAAGCAGAAGCGAAGGCATCAACGTTCTAAAATTGAAATAATAATTTGGGTCGAATCGCAAAGGGCAATAGCAATTTCCGTGACAAACAAATTAATTATCCGGTAAAGTGAAGTCAGAAGAGACAGTACGATGACTGCAGACCTAATACTCGTTCCTCGTTTATGCCCGCAGAGTGGCTCCAAGTAATTGCGGAAAGATCCGGGATCATCGCCGGAAATGAAACGTGGACGAAACCAACGATGTTTGGATTCTCTATTTTTCTTCCCCTTTCCTCTCCCTGTTTTCCACTGCTGTAAGATCTTGTCATCTTCCTTCAGCTCTGCCCTTCGTGTTTTCTTTTTTTTTTTTTTCCCTCCACTATGCCAAGAGTTTCTCTCCCATGGCAAAATCCTTGGTAGAATTTCTTCCGGACGGCGACTAGGATTGGAGTTTACCTCGCGAAAAGACAATTACGCTCGACCCAGTAACCCGCAGAGGAAACCTTTTCCAACATCGTTGTGTTTTGCTGCTTACCTTCGCCTTGTTCCATGTATACATCGACTGCTCTTTTCAAATATTGTCCTCAAAATCCATATCAAACATTAAAAAAATAGTGCATCGCACTCTTACTCAGTTTTTCTTCTTCAGCAATAAACAATCAACCGATTGCTTCCAAGTCACTTTTTTCGATTCTCAAAAACACTAAATATCTCCTTCATAATAAGCTGCTTCAACGATCCACGTTCATGTAATTCTACAAAAGTCGTGACTTTTATTTCACAGCATATTCCTCACATTCCCAATGTCCGTCGATCTTTTTTTTATCGTTCATAATATTTATTATCGACAGTTTTAACCATGACTCGAGATAACATCGTGAGTCCTCTTACCAAAGTTCAATCGAGGCAACGCTACAAGATCGAACACTCAAGGAGCATCGTTCGTTTTTATCTGAACAGCATCAATTTGCTCCTCATACATCTTCGTATATTCACGATATTACGACTTTCGTAGTTGTTTATGTTAAACAGCAGAAACTTCCAATTGCCTCGGGGCGAACTGAATTACTGGTTGAATTATTGCCAAACATGGTACTGTAAAAATTGATTAAAAAAACGACTTTTTCAGAAATGAACGTCTATCCATAACCAAATGTTATGGATTCGAGAAAAAGTAGGAGTGTCAATGTAGCAGCAGCCATAATATCAAGACGAGCCAGTATAAAGTGATAGAACAAGGAGATAAAGCTCAGATCCGTGGTCTGTTTAGATGGCCATAAATCGGGTTATGCCTGGTGTAAGCTTGATCCTCAAGAGTTTCTCACACATATAAGCTATGAATTCTCATCAATTTAACGCAGAGTGTCGTAATATAAACCCGATAGAGGGTAGACCGGTGTGTTATCGAGTATAGTGAAAGCCTTGCTCTTGTTTATGGCTGTATTAATTATTCCTATCGCATAACCGAGTGAGCTGAACTAGCATAGCTCTTAAGAGGACACTCGACGGTTGCCTCGTGTGAGACATCGCTTCTATTCCCATCTCGCATATCTACCCCTTCGTTGTAAGCAAATACAAGAGCCGATTCTGTGGCGATGAATCGATGGTCGTTTTGGCGTATCCGATATATATGGGATACTTGAGGAGACAACGATATAACCCAAGGTGTTCTACCGATGCCCATAGCATTGGATACTACGACCCACCACCTTCCACAATGAAGGACCAGGCGTGAAGGCAAATTACCTCATGTGGTAATGGCATTTAGAGGCTGATGTATACGCGTAACTCGAAGACTTAGTGCCTACCGCTCAGCATTCCTCAATACAACCCACACCTATTCGTGAAAACGAGATCCCCAAGCCGAGGTGTGCCTTGCCTAGAAATTGGAAGACCAAATACGATCGTCCTCCAATCGCCACAACATCCTCGATATCCAACGACATTAGCCAGGCGATACGAGGATCAAATATGCACTTGGAAAGTCATATAAATATAATGGCTTCTCTTAGTTATTTTGGAATTCTACACCAAATCCGGGATGGAAAGATAACATTTATTATCAATTCCAGACTCGTCAATCATGACTGCTAAATTGTCCATTAAAACTGGACGCTCGTATATGGAATCACGGGTCGAGCAAGTGTTTTTCTTGATTTTATTTATTCAGATGGTCATTTGATTTCAATTTCGGACTGGAAAACTCTATTCGGAGAAGTCAAATACAAAGTTACTTCAGAACTGACGCTTATAGCTTTGCTAGCTCGAGGGGCTGCTTTTAAATTCAGAATTTACTAGCCCGATGGTGTACTGTTTCACTTTTCTGGTGGTTATTCATATCTTCGACAAAATTAAACACTTTCGGAAGGACCAAGTTGACGTGTGCTTTTTGGGAATCCGCATTTATGTGATAAATTGTAATATCCATCGTAGTGAAATAAACTTTCGAAATTTTAGTCTAATCAAGACTTCAATTGCAAAAATAAATCACCTGCACGGATGTCTTTTAAGGCACAAATTTAGTGCAATTCCGAACTCCGATCATTTTGGATTTCCGATAGCAGGTGAAAGAATGAGAGTGACATGATCTCGATTCGATTGGTTTAGGAAAAGCAGATATTTCAACAGCTCGACAAATCACAAGAGCCTTCAATTCGTGGAGGTGTGGATTTTCAGTTTTCTTTTTTTTTATTCCTCGGCGTCGAGAAGCTGCCGTGGGTTCTCATGTACTAGAATAGTTTCAAAATAACTTTGTTTGATGACCAAATTGAATTCGAATCCAAAATCTGACCGAGTTTCTTAAAAAACCATGCAAAAATAACGAGATTCCAAATATAGTCCAGCAGCCCAGACTAAAATGATTTAAGAGCTGAATATTTTGAATATTTAATCTTTACAATTACAAGATTTAATGAATCTTTCGTCTAATTGCAATTAATCATTCCAAGCCAAAAATATATTTAATGCAACATCATGCATGAAAGAAAAATATATCATTTAATTATTTTTATTACTAATCAGCTGATGAGCATCTTTACACTTTTTCAATACTTTTCATTGCAAAACAACTGACAAGGGGATGAGAATACTGATTATTCGAACGAAACTGGGGCAAAGATTCGATGCGGGAAAAGTGGTTCCAAAGTTAAACAGGAAAAAAAACTGATAAACGAGTGTATCATTCGAACCGAGGAATCCATAGATTCGTGAAATATCTACAGAACGTTTTACGCTTCAATTTGTAAATGTTTTCATCAATTATTATCGTTTTTTTTTTCATAACGAACATATTCATTCAATAGCAGTTTTCGATACGGCCTTTTCACGCATGAATGAAAAGAATCTCACTTTTTGATTCGCTTTGTAAATCTGACAGACCTGTTAATTATTTTTTTTACAAAACCGAAACAAATTTTTCGTTTTATGATACATTGTACAGCACTCCTACAAAAAAAAACGTTTTGTAAAGTGAGCAAAAGAGAGAAAGAGGAAATTCTGTGCGATGTACTGGAGGGTTGATTGCAAAAATGGTGAAAAAAAAAACGCTGCATTGATCAAATTCCTTGTATTCATTCATTCATTCACAAACCTAAACAAATTTTTTTTTAAACAAAAATTGCATTATTCCTCGCAACGTTTTTTGTTTCTATCCTTCCTTTATTTTTGTATCAGACCAGAATTGTTGCAATTGTTATAGAGCCAACGAGTGCATGATTGAACAAATCTCAACCGAAAATCGTTAACTTTTGTATCTGTACATTGTGGTTCGTTAGATATTTACAACTCCATCCATTGTCGACGCTTAAACACGCGGCGAGGCTATCCAGGGAGATAAATAAATGAATAAAAGAGGAAATCTCCCGGCCTTTTCGAAGATTTATGCTGCGAACGATATTAATTATACGTTTGTTATCACGTGGAGTTTAAAATATTAATGAATAAAAATTTGTCGAATAAAAATTCTGACTTGCTCCAGCCCAGTCCAACATTTACAAGGAGAGCATTGAATTTACCAAACGAATGAAAATTTAAAAGATATCTTGTAAAAGCAGAATACGATTTGAAGTACTGGGTCATTATTTATTGAGCAAAGTGAATATTGCAATTGGACAAGGACAATATTCAGGTTATTGAGTCAAGGATGTTCGATCGTTTCTCATGCGTTCGAAAATTCCAAGTAGAATTGTTTAAAATTCGTATGAATCTTTTTAAAAATCATACTCAACTGTAGGTCAAATTTGAGAAAGTTTGGCCGTTTAGAAATCGAGTTATCAATTTAAAAATAAAAAACCGAGTTCGTGAAAGAAAAAAAAACACCTTAAATGGACATTACATCTTAGCTCAAACGTAAATAATATAAATAATGCGAACTTCCATCCGCGTCATGTTCCAATAACGTCAGAAATATTTGAAATTCCTGAAAAAAAAAAAAAAAAAATCCGTTCGATGGCAGGCCAGTATTCAGCAAACACTGCAAGCAATTCACCTCCTGAATCTTTAAGTCTAAACGTCATAGAGAAGTAACAAAATGGTGAGGGAATAAATTAGCATAATAATAGGTCAGTGCGGTCACATGTAGAATGTCAGGTGCGAGGAAAAGCAAGTATGACAGAGTTGAGTATGCTGGATGAAAGTAAAGGAGAAGAGAAGGCGGAGAGCTACGACGATAGCTGGTGAGAGAATCTGGTGCAGAGGATGTACTTTCTTCAAACTGTGCTCTATTGGTATTGTGGATGTTGAGGGGTGCGAATGTTGTGTGGGATAACTGCTCCTCGCAGATTTAACTCTTAGCGATATATATAGAAATATATCCAGGAGACATTTTCCTATAGCTCTGAAAACTGTGATGCTTTCCTTCACTATCGCAGACTTTAGCTGCGAAGGTGAAACTTGCCCACCATCGCGCAAGTTACGAACACTGCGATACATCTCTACTTCTTCCACACTGACAATGTCAGAGTTCTCTCCATGGCAAAGAGTTAAGGCATGAATTTACATTTAGAGAAGCTTCCAAGAGTGAAACTCAGAAGGAGAGAGAAAGAGAGAGAGAGAGAGAGGGAGAGGAAGAGAGAGAAAGAGAGAGAAGGGGTGGATACGATGACACGGGCACCTCTCACTGCACGTTGCTCCTGTTGTATACTAATCGGATCCGGCAAATGCGAATCCCCGAGAAAATGGAAGTTCCTACTGCCTTCATGATGCTCCGAGAACTAGTCGCGTGAAATTCGTTTTTCGGTACGTGCTGTAAACACGCTCCATTGACCCTACCAAATTCTACGTTTTCTCTCTTCTTCTCTCTCTCTCTCTCTCTCTCTCTCTCTCTCTTTCTCGGTCTTCATTTTTACTCTCTTGTCTGGGCGTCTATAAAATATAACGAGTGGACCCCCACACACCATTTTGTCTGCTTAACATCGATCCTCGATGCAGGAAAACCCGATTTGCGAATAAGCTGGAGTAAAAAAACTGTAAAGTCTGGATAAACAAAATGAAACAATAGAAACTGTTTGTATGAGCAACGATCCTTGATTCGGAACTCATTGGAAACTGAATTCTCTTTAATAATCGATCGGATGATGTTTTTTTTTTCGGTCAGATTTGTTTTGATTGCTCGGCAATTTATTTAAACATTAAAGCTGTCGTTTTGGGATTCATTTCAACGAATTTATTAGTTTTTTATCCTGTTCCCAACTCGGCTATCGAATAAACTGAGCTGCCATCGATATTACGAGGGACCAGCTGTCATTTTGACATTTTAGAACAGACAGATTCACTTCCCAATCAAAATTTATCGCGTATGTTGTGCATTTATTTAATTTGAGAGAAAATTTCATTGTGTAATAATAAATTATCTTGTGTTGCAGCTACTCGCAGGAAACAACAATCCTTACACAGAAAGAGAACAAATTTTCGACCCACCGATTATTGCG
Organism: Campoletis sonorensis; assembly: GCA_013761285.1. NCBI lineage: Eukaryota > Metazoa > Arthropoda > Insecta > Hymenoptera > Ichneumonidae > Campoletis > Campoletis sonorensis. Next base: position 16,983 of record JACEOJ010009765.1, read on the forward strand.
ACTCGCATACGTTTCATTCCTTACGCATCACACATGAGGATTGTTTGTATGAGAGTGGAGCTTTACGGTTGTTTATGGAACGGTGAGTAAAACTTCAGGCAAACGAGAAAAAAATATAATAATTTTGCAAATTTTTGAAAAATGCATTTTGCAACAATTTTTTCCAATTTTTCATTCTCTTTTTTCTGGACAGTTAATGAGAATCTTGCACAAGTCGATATTTTATAAGTGTCACATGCGCGTCAGAAGCATTTAACGAGATGATGAAAATTTGCGATGGCAAAGCACATTAAATTTGTGTCGATAAAATCTTGCAGGGTGTAACTCTTTATAGCATAATTTCAACGTACTCGACAAAATGTGCTAACCATTTAAACGGCTGGTTATAAATTGTTAATGGTTGAGGGAATAAACTGACCAATAATTTTATGATTTGTTTTTACCACAAAGTCCCCTTCCAGATCTCAATTTTCCAGCCCATTGTCCAGAGTATCAAAGACAAAAGAAAAATAATCTGCAGTTTTCGAAATAATTCGCATCTTTGAGAAGTGCATGCGACTTAAAACATGAATAATCATAACTTGAAAACCCTGCAGAGAAATGCCAACGATTTCAGCATTCAACGTTGATTTATTGGTCCACCGAGGGCCAGGTTAATGTGTTTGGCTGTACATTGAGCAATAACTGTTTTATTTCGTCTCGAGTAAAGCCGCATTTTCGGTTGAGGTGCTTGAAGCTTTTATATTTCCTTAACTAGTGCGTTCGAAGTAGAGTTGAATGTTGAGGGAGCCTATTTTGGAGAACATTACGGTTCCGGGTGCGGTTATCTGAGATTAACTTAGATTTACGAAGGGGTCGCGGTGTTCGAAGAGTAGGTGCGGGTACTAGGGACCAGGAGGAATGAATTGGAAGGAGGGAGGGAGGGATAGAGAAATTCGATGTGGCTTGGAAGCGTATGGTACACAGCTGTGTCTGCATTAATCCAGACCGAAATGATCCGGCGAATGGATATGCAACGAGCGCGCAACCTCGGGTTAGCCTGGACCAGCCAACAACGCCCAACAATTCGACCAAGTGGATGGTTAACCATCCGTGGATTTGAGTGGCACAGGCGATATTCGGTCCTTCATTGGTCCGTAAAAAAGTCCTGGCTCTCGAAACATATACAGTTAGCCCAGAAGCGATAAAAGAGACGAGGTTACCTCGGGCGCACTATATTTCAGTCAACGAAGGGGCGCAAAAATATGAAAGGGATATAAAATAGGCAAAATCCATGTGACGGAACGGGAGAGTGAACTTAATTGATATTTGAGCTTGTCGAAGGCCTCAAGCGTAAATTTCATCATAAGCCGCTCACTTTGGCTTTCTATTTTGTTATGGCGAATGCATTCAGGTCAATCGAGTTATCAATTCGAATTATATTTCAATTCATTCGGTAACTCGAGCAAGTTTAAAGTTTAAGTTGAGGTTGTGTTCTATCAAAATATCTAATATTCGACGGAGTAACAATAATTCTTCAAAGTTCAAAAGAGCCAATTTTTTCTCCCAACTCCCATTGAACGAGGGGCGGGGGGTAACTTTTATCTGAACTTATTCCAACGATGAAAATGCGGGAGACGCGTGTTCCTGAATAATTTCGCCTGCTCGAAGCGTAGGAAAATAATAGTAGGAGCAGCCCAGACGGCGAGGCAGATGAGATGGGTTAGGGGAGAAGCAAAAAAGAAAAAAAAATACATAAAAAAATACACTTTTATCGGTAAGGGCTCAGGTGCAATAGAAACTCCGACGTTTGATCGATTACCCAACGGTCTTAGATCGCCTTTAGCAGACGGGATTCCCTGTATTAACTGATAGCATGAGTATTTTCTTTTTTTTTCTCCATTTTTTTTACACCGTCACGTTCATTTATTGTTTTTTATTACCCCATGAACAGGATGTTTTTTTTTACAATCCTTTTATCCACCTGCTTTGAGACTCCTGCAGAAAGAATCTTTTATTGCAAGCCAGTGGCTCCAGCGATCCTTTTATGACTCGTCGTTGCTCTTTTCGACTTTAAACACCGAATGCATGCTTAAGGAACAGGAACAAAAGACATTGTTCCTGGTATTGTTGATCGACGAGTCTCCCGGGAACATCCTCCTTTTCAAAAGAATAATAATAATGTGCACCGAAAAATCTCATTCAGAGAAGCCTTTCATGGTTTTAACAAAGATTGTAATAAGTTTGAGACTTTGGCAAAAGCTTCGATTACATGGGAATCAATAATTCATTAAATTCACCGAAATGATTTTTTTACGAAACTATTTTTTTCCAAACTAACTACAATAATGACTATTGACTCATCAAATCTTCGATTCAATTGTATTTTTATCTCTTCACCTGAGATAAACTCGTAAAGAAAGGTGTCAATATGTTTTTCAATCAAATTGTCTTCATTCGTCGATTTTCTTCACAATAATTTGTCTCTTTCCAGAGGGGCTAATATCGTACTCGATGCCCCAGGGAATTCAACGTGGTTCTGAGATTGATCTGACCGACAGAACGTATGATGGACACGAGGATGAAGGGTACCTATCAGGTGGGATTGGCCAATTGGTAGATGGTCAGAAAGGGCCGGACAATTTCAGGCTGGACGTGAATGGCAACGGCAGAGGTTGGTTTATGTCTCGGAATAACGTCATTTGATTTTAGGGTGTACTAGATTTTTCCGGCTATTTTTATAGTTTGGAGATTGAATATTTGATTTAGGGCAACATTTTATCTTCGTATAGGTTTTTTAATATTTTTTTATTAGACTCAGGATCCAGATATTTGTTCAGAAAAATATGTTTTCTTTGGTAATTTCGTATGACGTAAGCATAAAAATGAGAACGTCAGTTGTGCTTTGCATGAATCATAAGTATAAGGAATATTGGGGAATGCAGATTTGGACAAATAGGAAAGTGTCTTATTTACTAACTTCAATATGATATTCGTGCCGAGGAGGCGAAGAGAGGTTTGGGAGCAGAGTGAACACGGGCTTTCGACAAACTCGTTCGCGATGGAAATTCTCCAGCTGAAAATGAAATTTTTGTCAATTCCGTGCATCACAGGCAGGCTTACGTCTAAAATGTGGGAGAGAGAGAGAAAGAGAGAGAGAGAGAGAGAGAGGTTATGAAAAACGCATAAGGAGAATTCGTGAAAGGCCCAAAACTCGGGAAAAGCAAACAGGCGCGAGTTGTGTCCCGATTGCTCAGATATGGCGAACGGTCGACGAAAACGCCATACCTCGTACACTCGAGCAATACACTCGAATCTGTTTCAATTTACATTTATATTGGACCGCAAGACTGCTGCTGGCTGATGCTCATGCTGCCGTGGCTCGAACACCTTTTCTCTCTCGCTCTCTCTTTCTCTCTCTTTCTCTTTTACAACATTTTCTGCAAGCCTTCGCCCTGAACCGTTGCGTTCACTCACTCGAACCAACTCTTCTGTTTCTATACTTCGCGTGCATAGACGCGGCAAATAGTAAAGAGAGGAAGAAAAATTCTTCTAAAAGTCTATTCCTTTGCAAAAGGGGTGGATAATAATTATAAGAAATTTGCAATTTACTGTTTATTTTCGTCAATTCGACCAGAAATTCTTATTCATTTAATTAAAATTACTGAAAAAAAAGCAACTGCAATTTTGACTGAATTTGGGACGTCACGCCGCGATCATTTTTTTCACGCGAGAGTTAATAATGGAAAAAATTAAAATAATGTTTAGTCACCACGTTGACGAACTCGTTCAGTACTTTTTAAAACTTGGAAAAAAACTACTTCTCCATCTGACCTTGATACTGACTTCCATAGATCAATGTAATAATTTTGGTTTAGTTCTGAGAGCATTTATATTCGTTGATGTCATGTATATAAATGTATATATAGATATATTTTCGTAATATCTCTTCGGCGATAAGCGGTATTTCTCGATGAATGAGAGACCGCTTAACGAGTTTCTACGGCTTGCCATAAGTCCGAGAGTTTCACGATTCTCTCCCTCATGACATTTCGAGAATTTCTTCGAGCTTTTCGATGGGACTAAAGATATAGAATAGAGTGAGAGAGAGAGAGAGAGAGAGAGGGAATGAAAAATCTACAGGGGAATCACCAGAAAGTCGAGAGTCTTGGTAGGTTTGTGTGGGGTCGTTAACGCTTCCCTTTGTGTTTGTTATTGCTTGATTCTACAGACTTGCACGAACCCTCGTGCTCCTTCTAATCCGCGAGGCGTTAACCACTCGTAAAATTGCCAAGTTTTCACTTTTGAAATTCCGAACGAGATACGAGCTAAGGAATAAAAGCTTCGAGCCGATTTTGCAATGATAATGAATTTCCCTATTCCACCTCCCACGAAACCTGCGTAAATTTCTGCTCGAGTCACTTAAATTTAATCTTGTCAGGCGTTTATAAGTATTGGAAAAGTCTCTGAATAGCCATGAATGAAAGAAGCTCATTTCGTTGCTTTTACAATGTAAGTTATCGATATTTCCCCTACGAATCAAATCATTTAATGATCTTAATAAAAATGATTCTAAAAAACTCCACGCATACACAAAAGTATCAAATTAATTGTATTTTCAAAGTCAGAAATAAGGAGTCACTGCAATCACCACTTTTAACAATTATTCTTTTTCTTCCTAAGGCTATGAATGGGTTGGATGGAGAAACGACACACCCAGCATGGTGGGACATCCAGTCGAGATCATCTTCGAGTTCGACTATTTGAGAAATTTCACAGCGATGCATCTACACACGAATAATTATTTTTCAAAAGACGTGCAGGTCAGTAGAGAAATTTGGAATAAAAGTCATAATGATTTCCAGTCAATAATTGGAGCAAAATTACTATGTTTTAATTCAGAATCTCTCAAAATTATAATTTGGCCACCGATTGTTACGAAACCATAGTAATTTTTGATACGATTGGTCTCCTCGTGTACAATTTAATTCAAAAGAAACGTAAAAAATGAAAACTTAACATCTCGTAATTCACAGCTGTCAATCTGCAGTGGCAGCAATTCATTATCATTGTCTGTAAACTTCAGGGTTTCTTCAGATTAAAGAAAAAAAAAGAAAAAAAAAAAACAATACAAAAGGACAGAAAAAAAATGTGAAAAATCCAACATCTCTGAACAATGTGCAAAAATGTTTGATTATCTTTCCACAAATATAATTCTGTAACAAAAATAAATAAATAATACGAGCATTGTTCACATATTATTCTCTCGGAAATGATAACACATAAAAAAGTGCTTTTTCTTTTGGTAAAACAATATTTTTCTGCTCATTTCGCCGCAGGTATTTTCCCACGCAAAGGTATATCTAAGCCCCGGTGATAACCAGTTCAACGGTGAACCTGTACATTTCTCTTATATGCCAGATCTGGTGCTTGAACAGGCGCGGGAGGTCACAATAAAGTTGCACTCCCGGGCCGGCCGTTATCTCAAGCTTCAGCTCTATTTTGCTGCACGATGGATTATGCTCAGCGAAGTCGTATTTGAGTCAGGTAAAAAAAAAAAAAAATTTTTAAATACAAAAAAAAAATACACACACATAATTGTGATTACACACTTCTTTCTAGGAACTGATTTACATTCTTGCAGCCATTCGTAATAATTAAGGGGCTGTAAAAGTCCGGGTCCCAAAAACATTCGAATTTTAGGATTTTTTGAGTTTTGTTGAAAAAAAAAAAAAAAACAAAAGAATATTAATTAGACTTCATCGATCGACTTTTCAGGCGAAAAATAAAAATTAGTCGAGGTTTTTTTTTAACAGCAACTACATTTGCGAATTAGGTCATTGTTTTTTTACAGAAAATTTGACATTTCGAATTTTCATACAAATTTTTAGACGAAATACCAAAAATACGGCTCGACAGACTATCGGGAAAATGATTGGGAAATAATTGAAAAAAAAGGTGAATAAAAAGCGATGAAAAGTCTTCGAGTTATCGTGCCAAATGTGACGGAAAAAGTAGTTTCGAGAAAAACGCGTTGTTTGCACACCCTCCACGAGGCTTGCCCCTCAGCTCGCGGTCACGTTCCTCGTTACAGTGCGTCATCATCGAGTGGAATTTAGGACTAAAGTTCATTTCTAGGTTTTCGTTAGTTCAAAGCATAACGAGGGTTGAAAAAATAGGTTATTAAAAAATTCTGGAGGTACGTAACCCGTTGAAAAACGTCATAGAGTAAAACGGACGTTTTTCAGTCAAAATAGTTGGGAAAAAGGAAGTTTTTCCATTATTATAAATGGGAAGGAAACGGTTAACAAGTTCTCATGGACCTTTGAAGCTTGCTTGAGGAAATGAGCCCGATTCTTAAAATGCACAACAGCGAGTCTCGTACAAATGTTGTAAGTCGTTGTTTTGAGTTGATAAAAGTTTGAAAAAATAATAAAATAAGATGAAGCAGAAGAAAAAAACTGAAAAGGGAGTAGCAGAGAAAGAAGAAAAACGAGAGGAAACGAGTTAGAGTGGCCTCTGCGCGCCTCGAACGCGCATTCATCTAGAAAAGTTTGCCTTGAAGAAAAAGTCAACTTGTTGATTGTCGTGAACGAACAGAAAGAGTGTCAGGAAGGGTAGAGTTGAAGGAGATAGAGCAAAACCTCAGGAACAGCAAAAAAGACGAAGAGAATGCGAAAGAGCAAGAAGGAGAGAGATATAGAGAGAGAGAGAGAGAGGGAGATAAGAAAAAAGGGAAAGGGACTGAGTGCAGAGAATGAAGAGACAGTAGAAAAAACACAACTCTAAAGAAGCAAAGAAAAAGAGAATGGAACGAAGAGAGAGAGAGAGAGAGAGAGAGAGAGCGCCATTAATCATCCGCGTATCGGGGTCGAGCTATCACTCGTGCTCGCTTCATTTCGTTGTGTTTTTTTTTTTGCACTGACACAGAAAATCTTTTACATCTGACAACGACACAGAGCAAAGAAGTATATCCGGTACTCGAAAATATTTCTATTTTTATGAATTTTGTATATAAACCAAATTATGCTCCGTGATTTAATCAAAAGTCTCGTTACGTTGTCCCAGTTTCGTTAATTTTTTATCTGATTTAATCCACCGTCATTCCACGATAAAAAAATAATTAAAAAGAACATTTAATTGACGTTCATTCGTAGAATCTTGTTGTCGAAAAACAAACCTCGAGTTTTTAACGACTTGGTTTATTGCTCACTCGATAAGTGGTCATTAAAAAACTATTTGAATCACAACTTTCGAAAGTTCTTCTCCGTTTGTTTTCATCTCTTGAAGAAATTCAAACGTAACAATATTTTCTCCTGCTAATAATTTATATCAGTCGACATTCATTTTCTGCTCGTTATCAACTTCAACGTTTTACATGCAAATTATTCTTGAATCGAAAAATCTGTGTTAATCAAAAGCTTCGAAATAATTTCACTCGATTTTTGAGAATTATCAATTTTATATTTTTATAAATAAAAAATTTCAATGGCCGCTCATAAATTTTTTATTTTTTATTACTTTTCAATATATACTGAGTGATGAATTTATTGATATTCCCGATAAAAATAATTTTATTTAATTCGTTCCACGAAAATTAATATTTTCTCGTAAATTTTACGATGACGAATAAAAAACTTTCGTACACGAGTTTCGATACGTTTTTTTTTTTCTTTATATATATGAATTCAGTGGAGCGAACACCATAAATCAGAGGTTAGCACACCAGCGACAACATATTTTGTCAGTAGCAGAAGCCCAGAGACTTCGACCCGAGAGAGCTATTCGGCAATGGTGCGAGAGGGAGCGGGGGGGCGAGGGCGGGGGTTGAAAGAAGAGGTGGGAGGAGATACAGGGAAAGTTATATAGGGATCAAAGGCGGGTAGAGAAAACGAGCAGGTACAGAGAACGAGAGATGACGTTGGGTTTTCGATCCCCAGCCGATATCCGACGATATATTTCCACTGGGTCTGACCACACGCTGTATCGTTCTACTGCGTGCGACAGGTAAAAAGAACATTTCCCGAGAAATTCGGGGCAATTTTGATCGACGAAAAAATCAACTGTCACGTTCCTTTTTTTCCTATTGACTAAATTTCTTCATTAATCCACATCTCATTTCATTGAATAACAAAATAAAGTATTGTTAAATAAACAAAAAATCATTTCAACGAACAAAATTGTTCGGTATAAATTGAAATTGACCCTCACTTTTGTCGTACGTGAGCCCTCAATGCAAATAAATAATTAATTATAAAAAGATGACTTGAACGAGGACAGTTACGTTGTTATAACCTTTTTGTTTCCTTTTCACTCTCATATTGCATGCAAATAAATAAGCTCAAGAAAAATATATATTTCTGATCAAAGGCAGTAAAATTGCAATGACAGTTTTTAATTATTAAAAGCCACATTGCATAAGAATAAGAATAAATAAAAATAAAATAAAGAAGAAAAAAAGAAACGATTCGCTGTATGAATAAATGAATAGAAATATCGGGCTAACGGATTATGCACACGATGCTCGACCCATCTCGTATATTGCTCTAGAAAGCTCGAAGCTCACTAGCCGTTGGCACGCTGCTACTGAAAGGTTTTCCGTAAAGAGAAACGTATCGTAGAGAGAGGAAAGAAGAACTGGTAACAGCGGCATCTCGCTCACTCGCCAGTTGTCTCATTTAGCTTCCCTTGCGTTTGCCCTGGTTCTCTTTGAAAACCCTCTTCCTTTTCCGTTCTAAGCTTACTCGCGTTTCACAGATTCTCTCCCGTCTCGACGCTTCTACAACCCCTCTTCCTTGCCCTTCCCTCAAGCACAAGTAGCAACACCGACGACGAACTCGGCCACCAGTCCATTAGTTGCGAAACAAGTACACGTATACGAAGAGGAGAAACGAGAAAGGTAGAAATGAAGGAAAGTAGAGGCACGAGCATTAGATGTTCTTGCACAGCTCTTTGAGTGACAACGCCAGGATCCTTTAAACACAAAGATAACACACACACACACACACACATACACACAGACACACACGAATGGATGTGAGGTGTCAACGTACATCTGTATAAAGACAAAATGTTTTAAATCAAATCTACTTAAATGTTTTTCTTGGTTTCTATTAAAACTTTCCTTGCCAATCAAACCATGTAGAGAAAAAGACTGAATTTTTAGGTTTATTCAAAAATTCGTCCCAGTTCCATGATCTTTTTTACCATCTCAATTATTTAGTGCGAGGACTAATAAAAATAATTTGCCAAATATGGAGTGAACAGTTGGACCTACAGATTTTCAATTTATGAACGAGATATTCGGTTTTTTTTTCTATTTTTATATCGAACCGTTTTGTCATAATGATGGTAATTTTACAATAAAAAATTGGTAAGATACTAATTTGAAAAAAAATCGTTCATCCAAAAAACATCCATTCCCCAAAAAAACGAAATATATAGAGAATTAGGCAAATGATGACGCAATAAAGTCGATTTTGTAATATTTAAAGAATGAAATATTTTTCAATGTAATTTTTAATGTCACTGACCATTTCTCTAAATAATTCTTCTAAATAGTGTTTCACCCTTAAAGTTGTCTTCCGGAAATGAGAGTCCGGAAGGTTAGCTAATGGAACAAATGTTAATATATCATAGGTCTACAGCTGACGATGTATTATTTTTGGTCGTGTATGTTGTTTCACGAGTGTGTATGAAATCCAGGAGGTATAGGTAGAATGGTGCGGAGTAAACTAAAAACTTAATGTTTGCTGTAGTCTGATGAAAACGCAAGGGAAAATATATGAATCCAAGAGAGTCGAGGGCAGCAGGATATACAAAGTCACAAATGTACGTATATTACAGTGTGCAGAAAGACCGAGGGAGAGAAAATCGTAACGGCTATTTCAATTTTGGCATATGTAGCTACTGGCCTGGAATACTATATCAGGTCATTTTCCGGTCTCATGTACACGCCCTGAGAATTCTAACAAACTCTATAGTCGAGCTAACTCCGGAGTATCGTTTTCCTGCTCATTTCGAACTCGTTTCCTTGTAAAACCCGTTCATTTCGCAATCCAACATTTGTTTACACATATCGTACGTTTAACGGAAGTATAAACGCGTTTGCTCAGTCTGCCAAATGCGTTTCTACGTTCGTATCATTTCCCCATTTCGAATATTTTATTATCTGAAAATTCTTTCCATTTTATACACGAAATGTGCAACTTGATCATGGACTGCTCCCTAACGAGCAATTAAAAAATTGCAGCTCCCATTTGGAGCTCGCGAAGGCTCGAAAAATCTTTAACGTTAAACGAAGAATTTAATACAGAATTTTTCATATTTTTCAAAATATCATTTACACTCGAAAACTTGACGTTTTTTTTCATGGAGAAGAAACCTACAGATGTGTAATCAAAATTATTGTTGACAGTACAATATTATTTTTCTAAAGTTTGTAACAAGCCATTAAAAGTTTAATGATATTTGTTGATCGACAGTGATATCCGAATGGAACAATACCGACGATGATGACGCCAAGAACCGCAGTTCCATTGCTGTGGCAACGGGCAGTCCATATCAAAATAACGAGGGCCCGTTGCAACGAGACGAAGTCAAGGCAACATTTAATAAGGACGAGGGCCACGTTAACAGCATCTGTAAGTCTACTTTATATTTATTTTTATATTTTCAATAAAAACGACTTTCTGGCTTTGCAATTGAAGTTAATAAAAGTATAAAATAATTTCAGAAAGAAATAAGATAGAAAACCAGAAAGGAATGAATAAAAAAAAAAACTTACGAAGATTTGAAAATAATAACTAAAGCTTCCATGGATTTTGATCGATATTATTTTTTGTAAGATTTTTGTGAGTTTGGAGATTAAATCTTTTTTTTCTCAAAAAAATGGTTTCAAGTACAATAATGTTGAATGCTGATATGGGTATGTGTTGATACACATATTTCGACGTTATTTAGTTTCGTATATTCGTTTTTTAATATAACCATTTGGGTGTAGTGAAAGCTTCGTTTAATTCGAGCTCACGTACGTCGTTAACAAGTCTCCATATTACGGTACATATTTCGTTCGTTCGCTAACGCATTTCTCACACATGGATTTATGCATGCATATACTCTGAGGCACTGAAGTGCCTCAGAGCTATACATTCGTCGAGAAGTGTGCATTACAGCAAATACTAGCATTTTCCTATGCTCCGCTGCGTTGAATATACATATTTGGATTGAGTCAAAGTCACGTAGGATACTAAGTTGTAAAATGCGCATAGGAGCCTTTCGGTTTCGAATAAATCGTTTGTTTAAATTGTTTTTAATTGACAATATTCTCTGTTCATTTCGATCCCTACAATTGCTCCGAATTAGTCCCTTAACTATTGATTTTTTCGTATCATTTAATTTTGTATATTTCATATGGAATACAAGGTATTCATAATTGTAGCTAATTTTGTAGTGTCCTCGTTAGTGTTATTAATATTTATAAGAATTATTATAATATAATGAATCAATATTATTGATTAATTATTATTTCTGATTATTAATGTTCTTGGCCATTTATGAAACGAATGGTATTCAATATTCCGAATTATTTTGTAGTATTATTATTTTCTTACCTTTATTAGTTGTTATGTTTCCGTGGTTCGGCGGGCCCTGCGCACTCGCTGTGTTCCCTGTCGTTGCCTCTGCCTGAAAACACACAATGTTATTGTGTCCTCATTAATATTATTTATACCAATAAGAAGCAATATAATATTATTATTCAATTATGAATCCTTGTTATTAATTTTTCTACCTTAATTATTTATTGTGTATCGGTGCGCGGCTATGGTTGTTCACGGCGTGCCGCGCGCTCACTGCGATCCGCGTGTTTTTGCTGTCCCCACCCAAGCTCCCCCATCGTCGCCGCAACAGCCGCCCCGGTCGACCGGTTCGAGTGATATGAGGGCCTGGCTGTGGCGCAGTTGCAGCCAGGCCCTCACTCGAGCCGGGGCAGCCTCGGTGGGAACAGCGAAAACACGCGGATCGCAGCAAGCGCGCGGGCCCGGCAGTGGGGGGACGCAAACGATCGAATTCATTCTCCCCACATCGTGCTCTCCCTCCCGCTCACCTGCGGGCCATTTCTCCTACCTCTTACTACGATCGCCGCGATACTACGCGATTACCTCTACACCGTAGTCACGTGTTTGTTTTGATTCGGCTCTACACCAAAGCCACCTATTTGTTTTCGTTGAATTCCCCGAATCGAGTAATCGAGGGCTCCGGCATTGTAGCTCATCGATGCCCATAATCAAAAACGAAGCCAGCCCCGATCGCTGGAACCCTATTCAATATTTTTGTATCGAACATTTTTCTTTTAATACTCGGCGTCGAGCTGCTGCCGCGTTTCTTGATATGGAGATATTTTCCGTAAGAATTTTCTTATCATTCGTTCGTTTTATACTCCAAAATAATTATTGAAACGTCGCAAATGTCTGCATTGTATATTCCATTTTTGTTGATATTTTATTTCGTTTTTTTTTTTTTTTTTTTTGGTAAGTTCCAGACAAGAGCAAAGAACCTGCTGAATCCAAACAACTGATCGGTCTCGTTATTGGCATTCTTACAACAGTAATCGTCATGCTACTCGCTGCTATACTCTTTATCTTCTACAGAAATAGAAGACTAAAAGCTGCTCTCGCACCAGCAGCTTTCTACGACCGTCAAAGCGACTTTAAGGTAAGATGACATCGATTTTTACCAGCTTTGAATCTAAGTAGCATGATTTTTTGTTTTGTTTTCTCTTAAATACGAGCGGGCTTTTTGTTTTAATAATAAAAATGAACGACGTGGCAAGATAATAGAAAGTAGAGTGGTGCGCGGCGAGAGTGAAAATAAAAAATAGAGAAAAGTTCGCAACAGCGGAGTTTGGTCGGTCCAATGAGAACAGGAACCGTTAGCTGGAGATTTCGGGCGAGTTAACTTGATCTCGTGTATATACTGTTGACGCGTTATCGCGAATAAAGTGGAATAAAAAATAAAAATAAAAGAAAACAGAAAAAAATGGCCATGAGAGAAAGAGGCAAAGCTTTGGAGCAGAAGAGGTAGAGGAAAAAAAAAAACGACATACATCGAAAAGTGTGAGAGATAGAGAGAAGGAAATGGTGAATGGGTGAACTTTCCGTCCGTAAAACAGAAAATAAAAATCGCACAGACGAAAAACTCCACGAGAGAAACGAGCGTTCGAGCTCCTGATGTTTCCGGTTCTCTTCGCTCGCTGCTTTTTTCCTCGGCACAAGTGTATCTCACACTTGGTCACATCGAATTTTCTGTTGCAAAAGTAACAAAATGGCTGATCCTTTATACAAAAAAGTCGACAAAAATATTATAAAATAGCAGTTTTTTCAAATTCCACCACAGAATTTTTAAAGTTAAAAGTACGAAACAATGTTTTTATGATGGGCTAAAGGAAATATTTCGATTGAAAATTGCTGTTGAATTGAATTTTAAAAGGTTTTGATAAAAATCCGAAAAGATCGATATTAATAATTTAAAAAAAAGATTTCGATCGTTTTTTCATCAGGTTTTTAGAAAATTCGTATTCCGGACCAATTGCAAATTAATTCTTCATTATAAACATTTCACGTTTCATTATTTAGAACCTTGATCAGTAATCAAGGAATTTCTGAGTTTTGATGACATATCCTACGTTTTGACGACTCTTGGAGAAGTTCTCCGGTCGTTGAAACTTGGACTGGTCCTTTTACCCCTCTTGACCTTTTGACCTTTCGAGTCATAGTGGGACCCACGTTGTAGAAATAAGATCAACCTCTGGGCGCCAATTTTTTAGTCAATTTTGCGTGAACAAAAAGAGACGAATCAGAGGGTTAAGGAACTCCATCAATCAGAGTGTTATGGTGGTTCGTTAAGACACAACTGTCTCGTGATACCGTTATATATAAATTTTCCTACGTAACAATAACCTTCGTGTGAACCCAAAGATTACATGCCCACGCCATTATATTTATTAGCAACGAAAACGTGCATCTATATTTGTGTGTACACTGTACATAAATAAATGATAAGAGAAAAATGAAGTGCGAGTATACAAGTTTCGTAACAAGAAGTGCGTTATCATCGTCATTCATCAGACGTAGAGAGGCAGCAGGCTAAAGAAAACTACGAGAGGGCTATCGCTTGGTAGTGGCGAATATTCATTCATAAGATCTTTATGAGATTCACTAGGATTTCTTTACTATTTGTTTGCAATGCTGCACAAAGTTGTGGCTGAAACATTTATTGGGGTAGAAAAAACCCTGGATATTCGAACAAAATTCTATGAAACATACGTTTTGACAACTTTTTATTCGATCCTGTTAAATTTGATTTCTCTTTAATTATATTTTTGATCATTTTTGACGACTTAAAAATCTGATTTTATTATTTGAATTAATTCAAAAAATTAATCCTTGTCATGAGTGAATACTCGGTGCCTGCACAAAGATCCAAAATTATTGAATGGCTCAAGCTCTTTCTCTCTTGGTTCGAGATAAAATAGAATGCTTCATTGATGCACTATATGTTCAATGTCAGCTTTCTGTCTTGGTATCTCCACTTCGTTCAACATCGTGAGCTAGACACCTCTCGCATTAGCCACCTGCTACTTGTCACACAGCTCGTACACGAGTTCATAAATGAATGTGTCGTCAGTTCCGAACAATCTTCTCCACTGAAGTGACCCTCCATTCAGGTCGTTTTATCCATCGAACGATCGATGTATAGACAGAATGACGTCAACTGCTTGATATAAAAAAAAAAAGAATGGACTCTGGTATTGAATGAAACAATAAATGTGAATCATGGTATTTCGAATTCCTTTTAAATTCATATTCAAATATATTGCCAGAATTTTTTTTTTTTATCAAAGAAATCAAACTATTTATTTATTTGTTATTCTACTATTTGACATTCAAAGTCATTTGGACGTCAAAATAATTTAAAGGAAATTTATTGTCCACGAAAACCAGAGTTCAATGTTTTTTTACTGTAAATTCATGTCATTTTTGAATGCTCTTAGCCTACAAGTTTTTTAGGAATTTAAATATGTCTTGAAACAACAGTAAAGGCATTTTTTTTGTGTACAGCAAAGGTAATATTTATTGAAATAACGATACGTAGCGTTCCGTGTGACTGAAACTTGTCGTTATTTCTTTTTCACTTCTGGAAACATTGCAGACTCTTGTATACATCGGTAATTTTCACACTTTTAACTCAGTCGCTTTGATCAATTTTCATCGTTTTCTTTGAAGCTTCCAAGGCTGCCAATCACCGTATAATGTATTCGTGGAAAACTGTGTACTTTTTAGGTCCGTTTTATAACTTTTTTTCATGAGAGCAATCGAATCACTTCATTGAATGAAAAAAAAAACAAATCAAAATGAAAGAACAATAAAGTGTACCAAATAAGCGAAATGAATTTTGGAGAATGTACTTTTCGACCATTACTTTTTCATCTCCAATAATAACGAATTCTTGTTCAGGTATTTTTGATTCCAATAAAAATCAAATATTTATCAACCATAATAAAATCGTTTATTTCTCGTTGTGAAATCTGATCATGTGTCATTCATTCCAACTCTTGGAACAGATGGACCGATAGTTTCATGTATATTCACGAGCTGATACATCAGTATAACAAATCTGCTGACACTCCAAAATTCGTTTAACGCCAAATATATCGATGATGTAAAAAAATTACAAACTATATGTAGTTTAATACATTCGAAAATATTTTAAATTATTCAATGTGCCAGGGCTTTAAATATCAGGCTCTTCCAGTGTGACAGCTTTTGTCACACATTAAAAATAGACTATGAACCATTGATCTCAAAACAGTTTCCAAACAGTTTGTGTTTCTTTCTCCAGAATTTAAAAAATTCAGTTAGATTTCTCGAGGAACTTTTGTTCATAAAACGAGACGGACAAATTTTGATAAGTCGAACGAAATTCGATATTTTTGATTCAATGTTCTTCAAGAACGTTTTGCACTTGCCTTTCTGTAGATTACTTTTTTTTTTTAATGATGACATGCAAAGCAGGTTGATTATCTTGGCGACAAATCGATTTGAAGGAAATTTTCTATTAAAGAAAAAAATATGTTCAAATTTCACAATGAAAATTGGGAATGAAGAAGACCTCAGGATATTTTTTGATATTATCAATTCCTTAGTTTTTTCGAAATGAATATTAAACTGTATGTCAAACTAAAAGTAGGATTTTTAAAGGAAAAATTGGTTGACAAAGACGAGAAAGTTGTCAGAAGATCCTTTGGATGAAATTTTATTCGAATCAATCGTTAGTTTTCAAGAGAAAATCATAAGCATTTTGAAATTCCCATTAAAAAAACAAAAAGCATTATCATGTTCAAGCATCTGTCAAATAGAAAGAAATTTTTTCTTCTCATTGCCACAAAACGTAATTGATTTCTAGAAAATATTTAAAAATAATATCTACAAAATCGAAAACATTTAGATTCCTCTCCATATGAATCCAACATTTCTAATGTTTTAAACTTGAATTTCTTTACGTTTCCCTTGACCTTTGACCCACAAGGGTTTAGCTGCGTATGTACGTCCGTTTCCTAGATAATATACGCCGTTTATCTGTCTACATATGCATATGATGAATCCCGGAGGAAATTGTTGTGAATTATGCCATGTAAAATATTGATCGAGAGCCTCGAATATGTAAAATATTCAATATTAACTCGGTGACAGCAGACAGTTGGATGGAATTCGTTCTCGTTTTCCAGGAATGCCCATGCACCGAATGCTTCTCCACACATATTCGTCTCTGCCGATCTAGTCTGGTCGTTTCGATACAAAAAAAAAAAAGAAAAAAAAGAAATAAAGAAAAAAGTAGGATAATTTTCGACGCTGACGCTCATACGCGTGTGGACGCTCGAATATTTGCATCGATGTACAAACGAACGTACACATTTATTGTATCGATTGGTTTCGTTGCCACGGCATCATGCACCGATGCTCCAGATCTCCCATCTTTTTTCTACCTCTCTATATATTCCCATATAATAGAAGCTCCCGCGAGAAACGAGCCTGACACTGGGACATGTAATAATATTCGTGTATGTAATTGGAAACATGAGGACGTACGATAAATTGAGATTCAGTAGCGTTTACACATTCATAGATATATCAACAATGCTCTCATTTCATTGAAGTGAAACGTTAAGACACTAAATCTCTCGAACTTTTACATTTATATAAATAAACGCAATAGGGAAAAAAATACAAATTAAACGAATGAACAATATTTTTTTAACTCCGAAGCAATCAGCCGAAGTTATTTTCTCGGTAAATATTCTCCTGAGAATTATTTTCTGACGTGGATAAATGATCGAGAAAACGTTAATTTTTTTTGCGAAATGTCGAAAAATTAGCGATACAGAGGAGTATTAAAAAAAGCATGGCCCTGTGAAAAACACTCGTGAAATGTTTCCCACGATCATGGAAGTTAGTGAAAATTTGAGAAAAAAAACGTAGACTCCGCAATATTGATGAGACTAATTAGAATTTTGAAGCCTCCAGGTCCCTCCGCCCTTTGGGCTCGTTATTTTAAAGTAAAACCCAAGTTTCACGTCCCCAAAAATCCTAATTTAATGTTGACAACGAAATACTTTGGTCGAATAGCTCTTCCAATTGCCATGGTGTCGAAGAGTTGGAGCCTTTCTGAAATCCAAATAATTATTAAGCTGTCGTTAGTGAAGTGAAGCGTGAGAGAGGATATGACGCGGCGAAGGCCCTCTTTCCCTCAAGCTCCATGGCTATTAACCCTCGTTGCACACTGCACGAAACATACGACTCTCCCTCGTTCTTGGTGCGAACACGATGTGCGTAAAGTGAGTTAATACGATTATCGACTTTAGCCTCTGGACATCGTGAGGGTGAAATAGACATGCTCTCGGAATAGGGACAGACTCCTGCTCTTGTTTATATCAAAACCTTCGATGTACGTGAATCGCCATTATTTATTATGAAAATAATTAAAATATTAATTACTATTTACATGAGCAGCGTTTTGCTTTTAATAAATCGATCTTTAATTACTAATTAACCAACGTTCGACAGTTATTTATTGAATAAATAATAAATTTTAGTTCATTCACTGCGCAACCATAAACACCAGACGTCATTTACAACCGTAAATTCAACCTATTTAATGATATTGACAATTGTATATTTACTAATGTAAACATTGGCCAAAGCAAGCTTTGTGGCTATTTAAGCATTATGAAATTTGTTGGCAAATCTCCATCGGTTTTGGCATTGATAATTAATATTATGAGTTTAACGATGCGTGTTTGTACACCGGAGCGAACTAATGAGGTTTGTGATTACGGCAAATGGATTTATTATTGCCAAGCTTTATTCGCTTTACCACCAATGTGGGTACCATTGTAACAATGATATCTGGGACGAGCACAACGATACATTATTACAGAAACTCTTATGAATCCCGGACTTTGTTTACATTCATATTGTTACCGATTATTGTATTTTTTTTTTTTTTTTTTTTTTCGTAATAATCAACAATATTTATTTGTTATTGGGGATTTTCAATTAATGGTTTAATTTTAGGGAAGAAAATAGCAGAAGATGACATTTGTCTTGGGCTCAGCAGTTTAATTGAAGTAGCGTTAATCCTGATGCAAATTAGTTCAATTGACTTTGACTTTATGACATCGAAATAGCGATGGCGCTAGTAGTTTTTCAAGAATTACGTGCAATGTTTGACGTTTGCATACACATAATTAAATTTCCTCAAAAAATTCTCGAAAGGTATTCACGAATTCTTAGACAATCGTGAATGTTGTTAATAAATTCATATAAAGAGGTTCTTGGTATTTAAAATTTCAATCGAGCAAGAGCGAAAAATAAAAAATGTATCCAAAGAGCTCGAGAGGGATTCTCATCTGTGCTTTCAAATAACCTTATACGAGGTGGGATATGATTGGAAAGTCTACGAATATATACATACAAAGTTACATTAAAGTAGTCTCATCCCACCTCGGGGAAATTATGGCAAATGTTGCACACACATAGTGACGTTTCAATGTTCGCGAGAACACGCGTTCCACGATGTCTTTTTTTTATTATTATTATTTCTTTCTTTCTCACTGCCTCTTTCTATATTTCTTGTATTTCTTCGGTGGTTCGTTGAGACCTCGTCGTGTAAATAAAAATTCTCCGCGTAGAAGTGAAAAAAGCAAAAAAAAAACGAGAAAAAAAAACAACAAAAAGGAAAAGTTGAAGTCTATATCAAGGGGTTCATTCACCGAGGCAAAGAGGTAACTAGGGAAAAAAATAGTCTCGTGCATTCATGGGATAAATGTGAATACACGACTACTTCCGTACAACGTATACTTTGGCATGTGTGTTGGAGAGAAAAACAGAGAGACGGAGAAACGAGAATTGCAAATAAAAAAACGAGACCATGAATGAAATATTTAATAACGCGCGCCATTTATTTCTGCTCCTTTCGCTATTTATGCTTCTCTTGTTTCTTTGTTTTTTTTTTTCCATCTCATTATCACGTGCCTTTAGTGTGTCTCATTGACGAAATGCCTTCATGCTCCTGCCACTTGGACGCTCCCTGATTCCCATTGTTTCATTTTTTATTTTCCTCGTCCTTCAGTTGAAGAACAAAATGATTTGGAATTCATTGTAATGGGAAATCGAATGCAATAAATATTCATAAATATTCATCTTTATCCCCAAACCACACAAAATTAAAGACGTATTGACATTTTCCACTTTGGAATCACGTTTTGTTGGATAAAACGTCTTTGGAAAAATATTGAGACCCTTTTCAAGCAGCTCGAATATTTATCTGCTCAATATTTGACTGCTCAAATGACGATAATAACAAAAAGCCATTTTCAATTATCATTAACCGAAATTGCCTTCGACCAAGTTTCGAAAACTTAACTTATGATACGGTCCATGCACAGCGTGGTTGTTCGCCGTTACTAATTTGCAACTTCGCTTCGATGCTTCGGCTCGACGGTAGGGATCCGCAGCCCAATTATCCAACGCTCACTCAGTAGTCTCTTTATTCCTTCGAGAACTGAATTTCATTTTCTTATCATCCAAATATATCACAACAAAAACGCAATAAACACTCTCGTAACATGAATTTTTTAATTTTTTTTTCCGATTTATTTTTCCATGGAGCAAAAAATCATCAAAAGAAAACTAAATTATCATTAACACGTACAATTAATGACTCTTTAAAAGATACAAAAAAGTAATTTCCATCAACATTTTTAATTGAAAGGATTTTTAATCAAAAAGAAACAAAAATTCGATAAACAACTACAAAGGATCATTTTTTTTTTAATTTCCAGCCCATGGAGCAAAAAGCCATATAATAAAAAACTCTTTGAAGCAGGTAACCGAAAATTCCCATAATCTTTTTTTAATTAAAAAGATATAAAACCAAAGGCCCAACATTTATTTAGACGAAAAGTTTAATGTACGAATCTGTCGTCTCTAGAAATTAGCCTCGTAATTAAACGGGAAGTTATTCAACGATGAAAGAAGTTGATTGTCAAAAATGAAGATGAGAAAAGACTTGTAGCCTGGTGCGGTGTCAAGGTGATTTTAGCCAAAGGGAAAATAAAGAAGAGAGAAAGAGTGAGAGAGAGTTATGCGAAAGGAGGTCTTTCGTCCAAGACAAAATTACAGCGATGGGTAGTTGTACGTGGGGCGCCATGGCTGGTTATCTTATCTTAACGACGGCGTAGGAGCATCACAACGACGTTCCCTAACGCACCCTAAACGGAAATTAACACCACCCCTTTTAAGGAGAGCTGTCTATGTACACCATTGGCCTTGGTGTGCTTATGCCATTGTTGCTTTTTCTCCAACCGCTCGCGTTTTTTTTTTACAAGAAAGCTTCGACGACATCATATCTATGAGTATATTTATATATCCTTCTCTTTTACGATGTTGGAAAGGGAGAAAAAAGAATCAATGGATATTGCGTCAGAAGGAGGCACCAGGCGGAAAGGGGAGGGAAGAGGTGAGGGTGGTTAATAACGTTATGCTCGTTTTCTTCCACGTCGCCTAGACCAGACAATCTTGTTCCTTTTCTTACAGACATTCTTCCCTCGAGACACCTCATTCCTCGCGTATTTTTTTTTTTACTCTTTTTCAACCGATGTTCCATGCACTTTGACTTCTCCTCTGCCATCCAAACATACACTCGTTCTTATCATCTCTTACTGTTTTTTTTTTCCTTTTTTTAACCGCCCACGAATTGTTTGCCATAAAAACGTTAATTTCCTGCCGAAATAACTCAGCCGGGAAAATGTGTTCGCCTCGAGAGAATGCGCTCGCGATTTAAGTCCCACTGCGGTTAACACGCCAATGTGTATATTTTGTAACTCTCTAAAACTATGATTTCCTCCCATGGCTTTTCAACGACCCGAAAAGATTCACAGTACAGATGGCAAAAGCTCGGAAACACGTGGTATTGCGTTCCCATATTGCACCATAAAACATCAGTGCCCTTTAAGCTCGCTACGATAAGAGCAATGAGAAGCAAAGCTACGATTCTTTTACGGAAACGTTTTTTTCTCAGCTTCGATGGAACTTTTTCGCCGGCGTCGTAGTGGGACAATAAACCAGAATTTTATCGTGGAAATGGAAAAAAAATAATAATAAAAATGAAAGAAAATTACGGGCCCGTGTACGTTCAGGTTTTTCATGCAAAAAGGACACTGCATTTTATGCCACATTAGAACCAAGGCTAAATTCTTAACCAAACGAATTCAATAACTCTGGGGGTCGAAGGAGATGAATTGAAGGAGAAGAAAGGATCCGCGAAGAAATTACTCATTTTCTAGGATCAAAAGCCTCCCCCCCCGCCAGGCTCCAAGAAATTCAAAATCTTTCGCGAGGTACAAGCTGGAATGGTTGTAAAAACTAATATTACTCAAGACCTTAGAACCATCTGTCTCCGAACCTGCGACATAAAGTTTATGGAATATTTGTAATCTCACCTTCTTTTAATATTCTCACTTTATGACCTTTCTTTGCCTAATTGAAATGTAGCAAATATTACGATCGAAGAATTTTTTCAACATTACAGTCCAAACTTCTTTACCCATGACGTGATGCTTATATCGACAAAAAAACATAAGGAATTTCGTATTGAAGGCAACCGGGTTGTGAAATCCAATCAAGTCTTTTTTCCATCTCAATTATGAAGGAGCGAAGGAGCGTGTTTTGTGTCAACACAAAAACCCTTCGACAAAACGTTCACGTACACACATTATATTCATAAATAACATCTGCGGCAATAAATATCCTGCAAGTGAATCGTTGCAACGTAAGCTTTTATGGCTTGACGTCACTGTTGTATTGAGTCAACTATTTATGCACAAAAAACTCGGTTAACCCACTGACCATTAATGGACATGCCAATAAAAAATATTTGAAAAAATAAAAGGCAAAAATTCATCAACATTCAGCCCTTCAGAGGTCACACAAGGCGACTTTTTTCTGCACGTACCTAATGAAAGGGATAATTACTCAAAGATTTCAAAAAGAGATGCATTCAAAGTTTGTCGATTTCTTCAAATTAATTCGCGAGTACAATGGAATAGTGAAAAAAAGTGTATTCCTGTGCTTTGAATAAATTCTAACTTTTTTAAATTACGAATAATAATTCAAAAGTAAGAATTTTCGTGGCGAAATGATGTTTCAGTTTGTATTTATCAAATGAAACACTTGAAACATGGAAATGTGAAAAAAATGTGTAGTTGTGCGACCAGCGTTGAGGGTACACGAGGCACGAGCGCTGAGAGGTTGAATTTCCAGTTCTAATTGAAACCGTGTTTGAAATTTCAAACATGCATTCTATTTTCGTGGTTTTTCCAAGAAAGGTATATATTCACAATTTCACCAAATGATTTACCATAATGAGGTTTTCCCATACTGCAAACCCATTTTGTGGCGAAAGCGAGAGAAAAGAGAGAGAGAGAGCGAGAGAGAAAGAGAGTGAACTGTTAATGAGTGTATACGAACTAATTGCGGTTTCTGCTTGGCATTTATCGAAAGGGGACTCAATTCGATGTCAAACATTTGCCGCTGTACCCACCATCGCCAATCTCATGTGGTGTTCATTGACCTTCGTAATAGATCGTCGTTCTGCCTGTTCAACTTGCATCGGTTGGTACGACATGTCGCAATTGTGTGCATATATATATAACAATCCAATATATATTCGTGTCTGTATCAATCTGTATATCTTTATATTTGTCTATTGATAAATAAATATATATATATATATTTATTTATTTATAGATTCGTAGGATCGTACATTGGGTACATGTTGCCTCCCTCCCGGTGATAGCACTATTGGCGTTGGGGAGGAAAGCACAACTGGTTAGAATTCCACAGCACGTATTTTAACGTTCATTGGGTTGACTAATCGTTGGCATTTGGTGAAACGTTGCTCGTTGTGCTTTGCATAATAATCGTAGCGGTGTTCACACCGTTAAAACAACACGCACGTCCAGAATACAGAGAGGCTCTGAAGGACGAGGATATCATTGTCACTGAACTGATAAACAATAGCTATTGTGTAATAATTGAAATGAGAAGGGGGGGGGGGGGGGGGGGAGGGAGAGAGGAGTATGGACAAAAAAAGATTGAGAGTAGTAGGGAGCTTTTAAACAATGGCCCATTTAACAGCATATATTTCTTTGAATGAAAAATTAACGGCACGTCCGATGAACGAGCAGTCAAGGCATTATTTATTACTTTCATTTTTTTTCTTCCAACGGTTGAACGCGGAAATAAATAAATAAAATAAATGTGCATTTGTAACGAAATTCGTTGACACAAACAAATTCAGGTTTTGTGATAAAAGTTAGTAAAAACAAAAAAAAAATTTGCCAATTAAACGTTCCTTCGCTACGACAGCCACTATACATTTTGATTGGAAATTTTGCATGTTAAAAAATGACACAGCAAGCCGCAAAAATATCGTTCAATCTCGATAAAATTCAAACGTCCTCTCGTACAAAAGAATTTCGGACATTTTCGAAACAGCGAATGTTTCTATTTAGGTTGATGCGCTGGCGATTCGTTAGTAACGTCAATCTATGAATTCGTGTTTTTTTCACGGATTATAGAGAAAACATCATGGAAAGAGTAACAAAGAGAGAAAGTAAACAAACAAACGATGCCATGTTACGTTTAAAAAAAAGAAAAAAAAAAAGAAAAATTTGTGTACCACTTTTCGGTTCAGGAGAAAAAAGCTCGAATTTTACTGGTGTCCGGTGTGAGGTGTCTCCATGTTCAACACAATCTGTTTGAATAATCACTGTGATAGATCAGGCACATGCACACTGATATTTATTTACATAAAAGTGCACATGAAATATCCGAGGGAATGGTTAAGTCATTTTTTTTCCAAATTTTGGTAAACTCAACTGGAATTTTCCTCCATTCGTTACAAAAGTACGTGTTCCAGATTGCACAACTCTCAATAAATTCAAATTTTATGTTAATCGAATTACCTTTTTTCAAAACCATAAACACGTGGCAATTTTATAAAACATTCTATGAAGCAAAAGCAATGCCAGTAACTCTGTAATGTCACTTTTTTGCATCTTCATACGACTTGAAAAAAAAGTATGCTTTTTTAATGGACTCTCAGCATCCACCTTTTTCGTCATTTTTATTCCCTTTTAAATAGTAATTAAAGCTCGGCGTAGTTGGGTGAGCAAGTTAATTAAAACCTCTCTGGCTTCTGACGTTGACATGACAGTGGAAAAATGGAGCGCGTAACATCAAGTTTTATAATAAAAGAAATTATTTTCTTATCAAATAATAAAAGTGATTAAAAGCAGTTAAGATCAATGATGAGTATTGAAAATAAAAATGAAAAAAAATAAAAAAATGAAAAGAAATGAAAATTACACAATCGCTTGATTCCGTGTCGTAAATAAGAGATAAAAAAAAAAATTCATAATCTGAATAAATTGAATACGTATTTATCTGTGTCCACCTAAAATTCTGAGAAACACGTTTTTTTACACTCAAGAGTAAACGGAAAAAAATCCACCGTATTCCACGACTGATACACCGTGGATTATGAATTATCTAAACAAGCATAAAAATAAAACTCCAACTATTCCTCTCATGACAGCGAGTATTAGGTTAAAATAATTGTCCGTATTTATCCGCTTAGGATGGGATGTAAAATCGTGGAAAGGATTATTCGCGAATGGGACTACTTCCACCCAATTCCTTAAAAAAAGATAATCATATAAACCCAAAAATATTGCATCCAACGATGAATAGAATGAAAATAAAATCAGCATTACACAGAATCCCATAACTCTCTATGAAAAACTCATGAGCGAACGATTGCCAATGTCATTTCTGGGAATCAGTTCGACGATTGGAAATTCGACATGGACGGAAATGTGTGTGTTTGCGGAAAGAAATATAGATGCGTATGGACAGAATATTGTTCATACATGTTGAGCATGTAACAACGAACTGTGCTGCTGGGAGAACATCGAAATTACCACAAACACGATATCCACCCGTATACGTTATGTTCAATATGATCTCCGTGATAGATTAGATGTACGCGAGGACACACAAGAGTGCGAGAGAGGAGGGGATTGTGGGAAGGAATTCTAGATAGTGTTGGAGTGGAGGGGGAGGGGGAGGCATATGGGAGTTGAGGGTGATCGGATGGTGTATATAGTAGGCATTGTAAACCTGTAGGTTATGTGTGACCATACGAGAAGGTAGAAATACGATGAGATGACCTGGCTGTTGGACACATCGGGGACGTATTTCAACGTCGAGTGGATTTCTGTCGTGTGTTCAGCATATACGATCGCATCGGTTTTCCTCCTCCTCCTTCTCCTCCTCCTCCTCCTCCTCCTCCTCCCTTTCCTCCTCTTACTTCTATCTCCTCTACATATAGCCAGTAAAGTTGGATCCTTGCAGAGTTTCGCTGCCACCATACTATTTGCCAGTGGTAACACCATCGCTGTACCAGTCAACGAGATATCTCCAGGGCTCATTCGATACGTATGGTAATAAATGCCCAAGTCCATATACACGCTCACCCAGTCTCTATCAATTCCTTCGTCCACATAGAAACTGCATCATGGACCCACCACATGCATCATGAGCCTACCGATCTCCAATGATCTCTGTATCTCGCAAGCACGTAGAGATCGAATTCTATCGAACAAAAGGGCTGTATCGGGCCGATTTAAGGGCCGAAGTAACCCAGATTCTGACCTTTTGTTCATTAGCAATCTGTATCTATGTACCAAAATATGTGTATATACCATAACGTCTCTTTCATCGTAGCTTCTCCTGGTAGGGATCGAGGATCCTCGCAGTGACATATGCAGAATCGTCAACGTATATAACCTTTGATCCATCACGTTATAACCCTATGATCATTGATATTAGCATCTGATCGAACTGATCGTGGCGAATGACCCTCGCGTTATTGCCTTGCCTGTGCGATCACATAACTCGTCATCCATCAAATTTTCGTTAAGCTTCCAGATTTTCAACGCTACCCGCCATCACGCAATCAAAGGTTTAAGTAATTATTTGGGTTTTGATATTTCGAAGGTGCAAGTTCGAAATATACGGGAAATAAGAGTTACTTTGATAGTCGTGAAAAAAAAAAACATCAATTTAAAATCGACACGACTCGATGAATGATGCTCAACAGGACTCGAAGTTTAGTCTAATTTAGTTCATCTATACGTACTTCCATCAAGCAACAGTTTGACAAAAAACAAATCCATTAACCCACAGCAAGACATTGCAAAGTCAATGAATGAAGATAAAAACTACACGATGGTTGTAAAATTTACGTATAGCCAGTATATCTACATCGCCTATAGACTATTTGATGAAACGATCCAACTTGGAAAGTACGTGACGCGAACTGACTACCGAGTTACCGATACACGAATAGAGGTAAAGGGAGAGGAATGATGTTATACACACTTTGAACGTAAATAGAACAAGTAGGGCACATTATGTAAACTATGTACATCGATGAAAGAGAGAAAAGGACAAGAAGAGAGAGAGAGAGAGAAAGAGAGGGAGAGAGAAGAGAAGAGACTAGTAAAAGACGTGGAGAAAAGGGATGAACAGTTGTTCGTTCGTTGGTTCGTTCAGACAAGCTGACAAGAGTAATAACATCTGTGTTGATTCTATGTAGTGGTTTTGGAATACGTTTTCATCAAGTATGAATAACGTTCAGGCAAAGCTTTTCGTTCCAACAGTTTTGATGCCCTGATCTCAAGCTTTTGATACATACTATAAATAAATATATTTAATAAATTGTACATATGAAGACTATTTGACCCAGTACATAACAAATGCGATCTATATATGCATGACAATGCCTCAACAAGAATCTCGGTGCCAGTCAATGATGCACATAAATGTCACACGCATTTACGATAACGCGGACCATGAAATCTCTAGCTGTATGTGTTTATGTGTGTTCGGCAGGTCTCCGCGGTGGATGAGAACGAGGACAAGGGTCCGATTTGCCCGCCTCTTCCTGCTCAGTATCAGCCGGGAGCCTACAACATCACTAATTCAACCATCACCACGCCCCAGCTTCACAAAACAAGTACCGAATATGACGGTTAGTATTAGCCTCTGTTTCAATGTCATATGATCTTTAATTCATTCAATATGTCATCCATTTCGTCAAGAATTTAGTTTACGAATTCTAGTAGAATCGGTAATTCAGCTTATGCTGAGGGATCAGTCGCTATCTCGCGACTGTGAGTGCGAGAGAGATTGCTGCAATTTTCGAAATTGAATATTTTTCACACGGTTTAATCAATTTGATTTTTATTTCAAAAATTCTCTTCAAAAATTCTATATTCCCTGAATTTTTCATTCAAATGAATCTTTCGATGTCTCGCAATTGAAATATTTTAATCAGTGGGACAATTAATCGATTTACCCGTCGATAGTTGTGAGCTTTATTATTCGTTGGGTTAAGAGAACTGTCCTGGAAGGTGGCCCGAGAACAGTTGCAATGTTTTGAAAACAAATTTTCTCTCGATACAATAACAATCCTATCGCATTGCTGAGTAAGGTGGAAAGCCGATGGTCTGCTTGAGAAATTGTGGCAGTTGAATGGGAACCACGTTAATAGTTGGTCCTGAAAATCAACCGAGATAGTTTCGTCCGTTGGAAACTTTCGAGTGGTTATTATTGTCATTACTATTATTATGTACGAGGGGGAATAGTTGGGATTGCAAGAGGAAATGACCGGCTCAGAAAGCGAAATAGAAACAAGGAGAGAAAGCCGAAACAGTTGTATAGGTTCGGTCAAAACAAGAGAAAACCTCCAAACGACGAAGCGTCATAGTTGAACACACGCGAAGAGATATTACCTCGCAAACAACGCCCTTGGCTCCCGGCATCGACCACTACCCGCGACAAACCTTTTCGCCCATCCTGCTTGAGCAGTTTAAATAGTCCGGTAAACTATTTCGTCACGGTGGACCCACCACCTCCGGGCACACCACTCGAGTTATACAATACAAAGTTGTTGTAAATTTGTACAGGGTGCTAAATTTTAATTACTTCCTTTTTGTGTAATCTGACGTGGTGGAACCCACTTGAATGCATGAACGTGCCTAAATTGCAGTTTGCAAGTTCAGTCGACATCAAATTCCATCAACATTTCGTTGGTCACGTGTAAACGATTTTTTTATATGATAAACTATTTTATTTCACGTTTTTTCCGAATTTTTCAACTCTGCCAATTGGAATCTATGAAAAAACAATCCAATGTCTACTTATTTCGTTCCTCGTACTAATTCTTCTTCCAAATTTGAACTGAAAATCAAATTTTTCCAAAATCTAAACCCTACGAAAATACTTAAACTGGTTTAAATTATCTCCAACGATTATAGCGGCTTCAATGGAAATCCGCGTTCCAATTTCAAGGGTCGAAAAAGGCTTTCGAGTATCTTTCTCTTTCCCTTCCTATCTCTAGCAAATAGTCCGAGGCTAGAGTAACCCCATCGCGCTGACTATAGTCGAGGGAAAACACACCCTTTCTCTACCGGTCAACGATTGGTTAGAATCACGATCAACGGGGCTCTATGTACACATTTTACATACATATATATAGAGCTGCTCGGTAAATGGTAATCCGATGGAGGGTGTCGAATCCGCCACTACGAACGTCGCGTTTTCACTCACTGTATATTACGTTCACCCTGGTAAATTATTCCTGGCTGGCGATTAGCGCAACGGTCATTGTGACTAAAATCTTTCAGTCTACACATAAGGCATTTCAATTCAAATCGTCAAATTCCTCGTTCGAGATCTTTTTTTTTTTTTCGTGTTAACTTTAATCTCTAAAAAGGAAGCTCTTGATGATTGATTCCAATTTGTTTTATTTTTCAATTGAATCGTCCACTTGCCGTTGATGTAATTGCTTATAAAAATAACTTCTCAAGAGAAATTTCCATTCCACATACTTTTTTTTCCCTCTTAATTGGACACCACATATTTTTGAGGTAATTTTTAAAAAACCCAACGTAATTGAATGAGAAAATAAATGTTGGCGATTGATTGATTGATCAATTTCATCTAGAACGGTGTATAACTTGAACACAACAGATAGTCCATCAAAGCATCAATGTTCTCCACTTGAGCAGCAAACACCCTCGGTTTATATACGAATGTTTTCGAGCCGATTCACGACTCTCGGATGCAGTGTACATTCATCGTATAACGTACAACACGCGTTGATAACCCGAGCTCAAACTGACCAGCCCAGAGGCCGAGCACACTTTTGCACTTTGTTCAAATAAATCTCACGAGGTGAAAAAGACAGGGAATTCGAAATTTTCACGGATCGAGGGTGTTACTTTTTTCCACAGTGCTTTTTTTTTTTTAGCCCTTGCTACATTTTTATCCTTCTGTTTCACTCAAAAATGTTCAATCTCTCTCGACGTGACCAACCAATTGATCGGCATCCAGAGATTCACTGAAGTTAATGCGATGCGTTGAAACAACTTCAGGGTGTTATCAAATTCACGTTCTTTTTTTCTTTTGAGTCGAAAAAGTGTTCCATAAATTCGATCAGTTGAAAAACGTTTGATGAACCCAATATAAATGTTTCAATAATATTATTTTAATTGAAATCTCATGAAAAACATCATTTCGATCGATTTTCCATTTTCAAACATATATTAATTCAAATTCCTGATTAACATAATGTTGTTGATGAAAATCTAAGGATGATGATTTGGAATTCATTTAATCGCATGCAAGACAAGATTTGTTGGAATTAATTGGATCGTGTTTTATTTTGTTCATTCTTACGTACCAATTATTCATTGTGTGACTCACGAATTACTGTATTGCCACACTGTACAATACAATAATCGTGCGTGGAAGCTTTCAACTGAATTGAAAAAAAGACAAGGAACATTTTTCCCTTATTTTCTTGCGCATTTGCAAATGAGCGATGCGCATAATAAATATAATGCAATAAGTATAAAACGGATTGCATTATGTATTGTGAATTTATACTTTCGACATGGTAGATTTAACGGAAAACGAAATTCGCCGCGATGATTTATAGCGGTAGAAAATATGATGGAATATTTAATATGAAAAAGCTCTGCTTTGGTACTCATTTCCTAGAGTCTCTTGAACAAAACATAAATTTCCAACGCTTTGTTTTCTTTTTCGGTGTTTTTTTTTTTTTTATATGAGAAGCTTCCAGCTCCGGATAAGAACACGCAGTGTGTGATGGGATTGTTGTCC
Source organism: Campoletis sonorensis (assembly GCA_013761285.1). Taxonomy (NCBI): domain Eukaryota; kingdom Metazoa; phylum Arthropoda; class Insecta; order Hymenoptera; family Ichneumonidae; genus Campoletis; species Campoletis sonorensis. Next base: position 47,837 of record JACEOJ010009765.1, read on the forward strand.
TTTTTTTTCGCGGATTACCTTCATTTTCCCTATTGTCCAATGGTGCCCCATCTACCTCAGTGGTTGGAAGAATAATAATAATAATAAACATAAAAAAATGACCAACAGAAACCCCGGAAGCAACAACTCAACCGCAGCCAATCATTCCTCTGCTGCTTAACACAGTAATCAATCTTGCCAGACCTATTCCACCGGTTCAGGAATATCCATGTAATCCACCGCCCATACCACCTCCGCCGGAAAAATATTACGCCAGTACGGAAATATGCAAGGTAAGTTTAGCCGAAGTATTGCACAAGGCAGGCGATACCTTCGAGAAATTTATTCACGTTATAATTAATTCCCCTTCGTCCCGCCACGCCCGAGCATGCCGAGCGGCAACCTTTACCTCCTAATAAAGAAAAATCCTGCAAATCATACAGGGTAACAGGTTTTCCATTAATTAGATGACGTCCGGAGATTATAAAAAATGTTTGAATCAACGTGGTGCTTTCATTGAAGAATATAGCAGCGAACGAGATATTCCGCAGTCTGTATCTATCGGTGCCATCAATAATATTGTTTGACGTCGACTTGATCGCCTTCTGCGAATATCCTTGGAAACGAGAAACGTCTGTTTGAATACAATCAGACGTAGTGATATTGATCGAAGGCCTGTTTGTATCGCCTAGATTATTAATTGTAAGAGGATGCATCTGCCACAAGAGCAATGAGATAGTTTAGGCGTGCTATTGTGGATGATCCTCGAGGGATAAGTGCTTGATCGAACTTCGTGAGACAGGATGGTCGACGGGGGGTTATGTGGTAGATGACGTTCGACCGTAGATTTAGTGGGCCATGTGATTGCCCATTGGTGTGTGTGTGTGTGTGTGTGTGTGTATTTGTCGGTGTGCGTTTGTATCGACGTGAAGTAGCAATCACAGCCGTGTCTGCGAGGACAATCGTAACCAAGGTGAGATGACTATATCGATCATTATCGCAGAGTCCGGAATTGCCACCACTTCCACCATCGCCACCGAGTCCAAACACACCACCAGCACCGACCAGTTTGAGCGCAAAAGCATCTGGCAGCCTGGCGAGTTACAGCCCTGAGGACATGCTCACCGAGGACGAGGAAGATGAAGATCTTGGCATCGGGGGTAGCCTCGGTGGCAGCACCGTCGCTCCCAGTGCAGGACCTGGATGTTGCATCTTCAACTTCCCCAGGGAAAGGCTCAATATCGTCGAGAGCCTTGGTTGCGGTTATTATGGGGATATCCACCTGTGCGAAGTCGACAGGTTTCCCGGCTATGAAGACATATTCAGAGGCACCGGCAGCGACCTCGTTGTCGTTAAATCCCTGCGACCAGGCTCCTCGGAAACCCTCAGGTACGCTAGATTTTCAACCTTACATTATTTTACCTAATTTATTATTATAATCATATTGGGAATTAGGCCTACGAAGGAATCGAAAATACTTAAATGTCACTTAGTCGCAGAACCTCACCTACTCTTGTTGGGTTAAGTCGTGGTATTACAAATTGATTTTAAAGCTGATGGAACTTGACTTGAAATCCTTGAGCAACATTCTTGACAGATTAATCGATTCCTGTTCTGCAATTAACAGGAATACACAAAGTTTACACCAGGAACTTTAAAGGTCGCTATGACATAGAACTGTCTATCACTATCTACTGACTTGGCTGGATTCATGTTGAAGCAACGGGACAAGTTGTCTAGGAATACTAACGTTCTAGTTCGTAGACTCTTACCCCAAGAATATTTCATGATACAAGTATATGCATACATGAAGTTAATACGTTTAAATAATCATGAGTAGAGCAGTAGAATTTGGTGGTGAGAATGATGAACTAAACATCGTGTGATATAAGTCCTAAGGGATTTACAGAGTTTGTCGTACGATACGGATCAGATGAGAACCCAGCGGGGTTTCTGATGCGGTGAATCCATTAACCTCGAGTAAGCAAGGAAGACGGCAAGAGAGAGAAAGAGAGAAGTTGGGTGATAGTAAAACGTAAGATGAATTCAGAGAGGATCTGCCTTAATATGAGAGCTCTCAGGAAGCAGGGTTTCCTGTGGGATGCTTTTTTTTTTGGCAAATATGATGTTTGGTGGCATCTTCAGTTCCGCAGGTGCTAATATTTTCATTACCAAGTGGGATTTTTCATATTCCAGAACAACTGGGAGCAAAGTGTCGTTACATTGGAGAAAAAGCGAATGTCATAAATAATTGTTGGCGGGAGTTTCATAAAAGAAACAGATTGTGGTCTCCCCTTTCAAGACTTTACTTCTCTTTTTATCGACGAAAACCCTTCCGTCCTCATACTCTTCAGTGTTTTATATATAAACTGCACAAGTATCCTGTACCAGCTGTGCCAAGTCCCAGATGGGAAGACGAAGAAGATCGTTTCACTTTCCACTCGATTCAACTACTTGGAATTTCGTGCCCTCGCACGACTACTTCCTCCTAGTTTTCATTACGTATATACATATATTTATTTTTTCCTATGTCTTTGTAGACATACACTCAATGCCGTATATCCCAGACTGAAATATCTTTTCGGTGTGGGTGAGTTTTATACGCAGAGAGGAGACGCGAGAAAATCGCTGTTTTCAGATGGGGAAGATCGACTTTTCCTTCGTTTACCGCGATTGCTTGTCTTTCCACGGACTCTGCAGGCGTTCCAAGAGCAACAGAGATAAACGGAAGCCCAGAGAGCAGTGAAACAAGAGAGAAAAACATCCAGGTATATGCTTGTGCTTGGAAAAGGGTTCTGCACCCACGACTTTATTCGATTACCGTCATACGAACGCTACTATCGCGGGGGGGGCATCCAGGATTATATCGATACAATTGAACGCTTGACGGGCATCGTAATACAAGACCCCATGGGGGAATCCTCCACAGGTATCATCACAAAGATCGTGAGTCCGAGGGCGGACCAGATTCTGCTCTGACGTTAAAAACACTTCCTCTTTTTCGCCGTTGCAAATAAAACATCCACCTGTTATGGCACTTTCATTCCCCTCATTTCTGGAACGTGCTGTCAATCATTTTATTTTCAATTCTTAATAGTCCCAATTTAGAAAACAATCACATTTTCTTCTTTACGAGATATTGGACTCCAATGTTCTCCAAATTCGTCTGTTGTTCTACATTCTGCTACGAGGTTACGAAAACCTAAGAATAATGGATTGGATTTAGGTGGATACATTTTATGACAAATCATAAAAATGATGTTCTTCTTATTTTACCATCGTGTAAGTCTTCCAAAATGTGCAGAACCCAAAACCTTCTCTCTCTCTCTCTCTTTCTTCAAATATAGGGAGTTTCCTTTCCAGGTCTCGATTCAATGGACTACAACACACTTGTATTATACCCAATTGATGGTGTGTGCGTGTGTTATCAATACTTTGCGTTACACTATACCGAGCTTTATCTATTTCGTATCCGGTAGCACATAAATAAACATATACAGCAGGCAATGAAAGATATTGAGAGAAAGGGTTGAGGCGAGACAAACCCCAGGAAAGTGATCGCGTTTCTATATTCAATACATCGAGGAAAAGTGGCAACCAACTGCAAGAGGGTTTCAAGCATATCCAAATATGCACAGGGCATTCCATGCACATCCAATCATAAAAAAAATGGTTACTGCGTCAATTATTTTCCTTGCAAATCCCATATTCCAATACCTCGTAGAAAAATGTCAATCGTCGTTTATTATTCGCAACAAATTAGTCAAAAAAACGTGTACTTTTAACCATTTTGGCAATTGACAGCTTTTTTGGACTCGATTTTTAAACATTTTTATCACACATTGGAATTTTGATTACGTTCGCAATTTAAAGACAATGTTTTGATGAAAAAAATTAGATTCTCTAGTCCTCGAAAAGACATGGAATTCCTCGTATTCACGAACGAATGTGTTTCAAGAGGGAATCGATACAACACATTGTATATCGGATATATGTGTACGAAATATATAAGCTTTATGGAAGTATTGAATGGTCATAAAAATATTACTTCTGAATGCTCTCTTATATGTCTATCCTTCCTCTCATGTATTTTAGGATAGAATTTCAACAAGAAGCGAAGAGGTTGGCACGGGTAGCCGATCGGAACGTTGCCCGTTTACTCGGTGCCAGTCTCGAGGATGATCCCATGTGCATTGTATCGGAAAACGGAGAGTACGGTGATCTGAATCAATACCTACAGAGCCACATAGCCGAGACTTCGACCGTACACACAGCCAAAACTCTGAGGTAATATCAGACAACATTCCATAATTTTTCTTCCTACTCGCATTTTCATATTCCAATGTTTTATTCGGAAATGAATTTTCGCAATGTTGTGCGTTTACTTATACTCAACTTTTCTAATCGATTGATCAATTATTTCTGTCTATATCCATTCGAGTAAAGAAAAAATTCAATTCCAATCGAACCTAATGAATTTCTGTTCTCAAAGAATAAAATTCCGTTCTATTTTTTCTTTTAACTAACTTATTAAGACAATGATGAAGGATAGGAACGAAATTATTTCTCAATATCCAGGTACCCACAATATTGAAATGACTTTAGTTTCAAAAAAACTATGAATATAGACGAAAATTAGGTTATTCATTAACATGTGACGGGAAATTAATAGCCGTTCGCCAAACCCTCCCTTCTTCTCGTAAAATAGCCAAGATATTCACGCACAACATTGTTACACAGCTTGTAAGATAGGACGAGGAGTAACCGCGGCTTAGAACTCCGACAAAATTACCAAACTCGCCCTAGGCTTTCCTCCGTACCCCCATTAGGCATCAGTGGAAATTACATTGTGCAAATAGCAGAAGCTCGCCCACCGTATACATATATATTTACATATATATAAATGTACGTACATGCTCATTGAAAACTCTCATGAGAGGTTAAAATTGCCGGGGACGGTATTGCTGTAAATGCCGAAGCTAATTACACGTCAACGAACGAGTACAGTTTTTCTTTCTTGTTATTTTTCATACGCGACTAATGGATGAACTGCGATATTGCATTGTATCATATCATTTACGAAAGTGATTGATAATTATTAATTCATGAAACATCCATTTAATCAAACAGTCGTCCAATGATACTTATTGACGTGCAGGATAACAGTTCATGTCTAAAAAAGTCTCATTCGCTCGGTGGAACTCACATCATCAACTCAACTGACTAACGCGGTCTAGTTCAGTCAATTATTGATCTTAACTTGCCATTTTTACGTTACTTTTTTCATTTATTCGTAAATGTAGTTTCTGTTACTTCAGAAGATCAACTTAAGTAGATTTCTGGTCGACACACAGAAATAAAATTGAAAAAAAAAGGCTTGTAAAGATGGTGGATACATGTATTTATCAGCTCGTGTATAGGGTGTCCCACGATCAACTGGTCATAAATGAAAACTCGAGTTGCGGACTGGAATCCAAGTAGGACAGTTTTATAATGATTTTTTCATCGGACTCCTTTCTGATGAGCTATTCATTATTGAAGTTGGAAGACATACTTTTGTTTTTTGCGCATACTGACGAAACGGTGAGAGATACGCCAAAAGTGCATAGCACTAATTTTGTCGAACATCAAATTTGCCAAAAAAAAAGTTCCCGCCGGCTTTTTTCTATCTTCAGTAGTTTACTCAATAGAGCATGTGCAAAGAATACCTGAAAAACCTTCGTCCTGCCAGCTTTGAGAACCAGCTTTTTTTTCGATCGGCTCTCAGCACTGAACTACTGGAGATAGAAAAATGCTTCCGGAGACTTTTTTCTAGGAAATTTGATGCTCTACAAAATTGGTCTCATAGTATTTTGCGCTATCTCCAACCGTTTTGGCGGTATACGCCATAAATGAACGCCTTGCGCTTATCCAGAGGGAACTTGACAATAAAAACGTCAATATCAGACTTATTGACCTGGATTTCGGTTTCGAACGTACTCGTGGGACACCCTGTATATTATTGTAAACGAATACATGGAATTGAGAGATAGGCACATACAGAAAATTCAAAGTGAACCGAAAAGGCTCAAAGGCAAGACTTTAAAGAAAGTCTAAACTATATACATACGAAAGAAATTCTACGCACACCACCACGCGTTCCGAAATATCTTCTCAATATTAGATACTCGCAACCTACTGAAAGGTATACGTGTGTCTCGTCCGATTTCCACGTCACCGTTTGGCTTTTACCTTTTGCTTCGATTTATTCTGGACCACTTTGGCGATTTCGCATTTCGAGGATCCCAGTCGACTTTCGTAAATGTAAAATCGAGAAAATCGATGAAAACGTAGAGAAAAAAAAAAAGAGGAAGAACGAGAATATCGATAGACCATTGGATGCATTGGAAAATGCACTCGTGCAAAAAGTATATGTGCAGGAAAAAGCGATTTTTCTTTCAGCTTCGGCACTCTCATATACATGGCGACGCAGATAGCATCGGGCATGAAGTATCTTGAAGAAATGGACTTCGTACATCAGGATCTTGCCACGAGGTAAGAGAGAACTTTTCTTTCTTTCAATAAAAAAAAAAAACGTTTGTCGACCATACAAGTTAATAAAACTGATTAAATAAATTAGAAAATAAGATTTTTATTTACTAGTAGTTATAGAAGTTATAAATACTTGAAAAAGGAAAAAATAAAAATAAAACGACAGCTTCAATCAATTAAAAAGAATTGAATCGAAAAATAATAAATTAATAAAAAACTTAATACAAATGTTTTTTTTTTTTTATCATCATTATTATTCTTGTCAATACATTTAACCAGTTTATTTTATTCGACATTTACGGTCCAAGTTAATTAATTTGGATAGTGTATTCAGTGGGAATGTATAATTGATTTATTTTTCTTGGAATCTTAGGCATTATTATTTCTATCTATTTGTTAATTTAGTTAATGATTTTCTTCGGATCGAATTTTCTTTCCTTTTTTTTTTGCATAACTTGAGTCCCGCTCTAAGTTTGCAAAAATCCTGGTGTTTCTGTTGATCTTTTGCTAAACGAAGTTAAAGTCTAAAGCAAAAAACTGCTGGTAATATTCGGAAAAGTTTATAAATTTATTAATATAAAAGTCAAAGGGACTATTTAATCTAAACCTGTATCACGTGAATTGATGGAAGTTTAAAGCTTCAGCATCTTAAATAGAGCAAAATCGTGTTCTTGTAATCGAATTATTGACGTCAATCTCAAAACTTAATTACAACGCCATTTGGCACACCCGAATCAACGATTTAATCCTTTTGCCATAAGTCGAAGGGGAAAACATTAGCCAAGGAAGCAATTTTAGGAAATTATTTGGAATGACTTACCGAAACCATTTTGGACGGAATAGGTTATCGTGTTTGTGCAAAATAGCACATTTCAACTCCCCCAGGAGAACGCACCCTTCGAACATACATTCTGTTGGCTTTTGGAGAATATTCTGAAATCAATCAATTTCGAGCCTAATGATAAACAATTATAAGAAAAATCGATGATGCAATTCAAAACAAACATAAGAAAAAAAAAATCAACACAAACATAAGAAGAATCGATGATGCAATTTAAATTCGTTAGAAACGTCATTTTTTTCTTCAAAATGCGGACTTGTTTTAGGAAAAATAAACTAAAATAGTTTTTTTACTAATTTCATCCTGAAAATCCGCTTTTAAAATAACTTTTTCGACAAAACTACAGCCTCAGCTTGTAACTGAGAAAAAAAATAATCCAGAAATGGAATCCTGACAAACCGCTAACGAAATAAAAAAAATCGCGACTACGAACAACCAGTTAATATCACCAGAAAACATATTTGCACTTTCATACGTACGTGTGCTCATAAAATTGGTGTACTGGACATGCAAACATTGACAAAACGAACGAAAAATTTCGGGATTTGCTCCATGGACCCGTTGCCCTAGTTATTAACCCAGATTCTGTGATACGAGGTACTGGGCAGAACCGTTCAGGGGCCAGCAAACATTTGAAATCAACGAATTACATGCTTTGAGCTTGTGTCAGCAACGAGTTCAAATTTCTGACAGGAAATGCATAAAAATCACTGGATTTCGTACGAATTACTGAAAAGACACCGAACATCACGTTTCTTGTCTAGTTGGATTTTTTTTCCCCATTCTGCATAGTAGACATTTCTCAATTTACCATCACATTGTGCTCATCGTGAGAAAACACAGGAAATACCATTGTTGGCACAGACAGAGAAAACGAAGGTTAATGGATCTTAGTAAATATTAAACTTAATGACCGATAATGAGAGCCTGGAGAAAGGGAACTAAATAGAGAGAGAGAGAAAGAGAAAGAGAGGAGAGCGAAAAAAAAGAGAGATAAAGTTTTCACCATGAAAATTAAAAGTTCTGGTTAACTCGAGCTAACAAATCTCACTTCCTTCCTCCCCAATGCACCAAACTTGTGTGAAAAGCCTCATTAACTTTTTCCCAAATGTATGTTTGTTCAGTACACCTCTTGTGCACACTAAGCAATTAAGTGAAAATTTAAAAAAAAAAAATGAAGAGCACTAGTCTTTTTTTGAAACATTTAACTTGCCAACTCTATTGCTACAAAATTATATCGACATTCGTCGATTCACGTGTAATGTTGTTTTTGCACCAGAAACTTTCCTGAGATGAAAATTATTTTCCGTGGATCAACCTCTTCAAAGGCCTTCATTAGTTCAAATACTTTCTCATCTTACATCAGCAATGAAGAGAAATTTGATAACTCGATCATGATTTTTATTGATAAAATAAATCAATTAAAATACATATTAATCAACCTCTTATTTTCTAAGCACTTCGAACAATTCTCTCAACTAACAAAAAAAATGTATTTGATATTTTCCCAAATTGGTTTGCTAATTGGTCGTAAAGGTCATTGGTATCGAAAAATAAAAAAAAAAAAGAAAATTGTAATCAAAATATCGTCAAATAGGTCACTGCGAAAGGAAAACAAAAAATATTTAAAAATGTCAAACATATGAAAGCTCAAAATTTGCAAATTTCCCTCAATTTTCCGCCTGGAAGTTCGATCAAATGAAAGCAGTTTCATCGATCGTAATTTACAAACTTTACGCGATTTTGAACAAATTAGGTAAAATCGTTGGAATAAAAGAAAAGAGAAAAAATTCCATAAAATTATGTCGTGTTTTTATTTTCATTAAAAAGTCAGTAAATAAATATTCAAATTGAATCAAACAAATTTCAAGAATTTTCCATTTTTCTTATCGCGACGAATAAACTGCGCAAAAAATGGTGAAGACCTGAATATAATTGAGGAAAGGTTGGAATCGTGACGAATGTGTTTCAGAAATTGTCTAGTGCATCGAAACTACACGGTGAAAGTTTCCGATTTGGGTCCCGGAAGAACAGCCTACATTGCGGATTATTTCAAAGTGGAAGGACGACCACCGCTCCCGATCCGATGGATGGCATGGGAATCGATGCTGTTGGTGAGTTCAGAGACTTTTAGTAAAAATCATAATTCGTCAAAAATTTGCTAACAAAGTTCCATCAATCACGAAGAATAAATGAATCCTCGAGGGGCAAATCTGTCTAAGTGAATGATGTCCTTCAACATTTACCATAGCCACTGGGACTCAACGAAACTTTCCTTAAAACCGAGCATTGCAAATGATCAAAGTTACTGTGACTAATTTGACTCCTATAGAAATTTTTGACGAGGATATTGTTCTAGAACGAGAATTGAAAATGTCCAAACGAGGATATAGAAAATAATTGAAATAACCCTTTTATTTCGACTCAATTATAAAAAGGGAAAAATAAAAAAATGAAAAAGGAAAAATTGATTTTCTCGAAAGTAGACATTTTTCTGAAAACTTTAACGACGATTTAAAAGAATAATTTATTTTTGGTACATAAGAAAACGCTCGTTTACGATAAAATCTTGAAATTGACTCTAAAATTATTGAACGTCCTTAATATCCATTGAGACAAAAGTGGATAAATAAACATTTTCATGTTTCCACTTGTTCTATTCTTTCAAGGGCGTTGACAGTCTGTCCTCTGCTCAATATTCCCTTGGATACCATTTTTTTGACAATAAAAATTGCTGGCAAAAATTCAGTACTTGTTTTCTGGAAAAGCTACGACTGTGAATAAAGTAATTATTTTTATGAACCATTTTATCGATAAACGTCACCGAACGATGCACATTTTTCGCTCCCAACTATATCCAGTTACGTGAATATTACGTTGCCAAAAAAAAATGGAACTTTAATCATTCACCTGCCGGCTACAAAGTGCAAATGAACCACGAGTCCCTGAATACTTTTGTGTCAAACACCTGCGTAACATTAAAGGATGAAGTTTAGTAGTCAAAGGACACCGACGTTTTTTTTTTTTCCTACAACTATATTTCATCGTGTCTCGTGTGGGTCGAAGTGAAAGAGAATCCCCCGTCAGTTCAGCACCGGGACATGGTGAAAAAAATAGCACTTTTTTTTATTTCGCTCTTGATAAAAAAAAAAAGAGTACACACACGAGAGAGCAAAAAACACGTTCGATTCTTAATTGGAAATCCGATAATCACGTGACGTGTCGCACGTTAACTGATGAATGGACTGCTAGCATTGAAAGAAATTAAAAAATAAAAACCATCCCGTCGTTAGTGTCAACAATTTTTTTTTTTTTTCCTCAACCGTCAAATAATTCAGTATATTTATTTTTCGAAACTACACCGTCACGCGTATTTCACGTTGGACAAGTTACCATTGAATCAACTTTTTCCCCCTAGTATCGTTTAAATGCTATTTTCGTATGAATATATCGAACGAATAAACACGTATTGAAACGTCAAAATAACGCACTTCATTGTCAACATTTTTGATGCTGACATAGAGTCAACAAAAATAAAATCACTCTGCGAACTCCAGATCAATGGCGTTTAAAAAAAATGAGATTCAAACAATTCAAATAAAAAAGAACCGTGAAAATCTTTGCCTCGGTAGATTATACAAATTTATTGAATTACTTATAATTATTGAGTCTAGACTGTCAGATTAGTCGAAGTGGGAACAGAATATTTCTTATCAATTTAATTTCAGAGGAAATATTAATTTCAAGTTATTTCTATATTGATGTACGTTGGAATAAATAAAAACTAGAAATAGCTTTTTAATCAGGAGCATCAAAATCTTGGTAATGAATATTATAAAAATATTTTTTTTTATGTCTGGAATCTTTAATCCTAATTATTGGAACATCGAATGAATCGAGTGCTTATAAATTTTGCTTCAATTAACAGTCCCGATGAATCACTTATGCGGGACCATCGCCTTAATATATAACCCACAAATAATAAAAACTCCGAGGATTGCTAATTATGGTCAATACTTTAATCAAGTAAATGAGTCTCTTCAAGACGTACAGAGATAAGGATTTCAGAAATACATGAAATAATGAGATTTATTAGAGCATTTAGTTGTTCAACTTCGGGGGTAAATTCGTGACAGGGTTTGAACAGAATTAACGAAAATTAGAAAAGTTTAATAATTACATTAAAGTCTTCATAATAATGTGGTGTTATCGTCATTTAAATTTAATATCATTCGAGTACACAGTGATTCATCCAGATATTTATATCGAGGCTGACGTGTTAGCCAATTATTGTTTCTTTTTTTCAATAATTGAATCTAATCATCACGTACACGTTGTTATTGATCAATCCAGGGTAAAAACACGTCGAAAAGTGACGTATGGTCGTTCGCAGTAACTTTTTGGGAAATCCTAACTTTTGCTCGTGAGCAACCTTTCGAAGAACTGCCAGATCATCGGATAGTCGAAAACGCCACGTTCTTTTATCAAGAAGACGAAAGAAGGGTGAGCGAAAAATAATATTTTTGTATTTCCTATAAAATGATTGTCTAGTTCAGAAAAAAAAAAAAATCGTACATTGGGTCTCCATGTAAAAGATATTAACTTAATAACAGCAAAATCCCTTGTTCAAAGGACCCTTCTGGCTTTGATGTTGAAAAATAAAATCGTTCATTTAGTGAAAAAAGATTAAAAGAAGAAAAATCTATCGGGTTTTTCGCAGATTATACTGCCATTACCAAAGAATTGTCCGAAAGAGATGTACGATTTGATGCGCGAATGCTGGCAACGTAACGAGGTCGATCGTCCCACATTCCAAGAGATCCACCTGTTCCTCCAACGTAAAAATCTCGGCTACAAGCCAAATTCGTCAAACGACACTTGATACAGAGAATTGGAAGGCTGGAATTTAATCCGGCTTTCTATGATTGGTGAATTGAATGGCAATTGGTGGAGTTGTCCTTCATCAACGACCAAATGAGAGGCAAAAGTGTGATTTATTTAATTAGAGCACATTGATAACGAGTGGTACTCATAAAACGACGATAAGAGAAAAAAAACAGCAACAAATTAAAAGAATAACAATAAAAGTTTTGACGAATGCAGCGCGTTGTAAAATAAACGAATACCATCAAATCAGAAACACGATTAAACTGATATGAAACGACAATAAAACGTCGCATTGATCATCACTGCGTAAACATTGTTAATATCACATTATTCATTAAATCCATCCCAGAAATAACTTAAGAGACATTTGAATCGGGTTCGATAAAACATACACGACGGAGAAATTTTCCGAGACGAATCAACTTTAATTCCTATTTCTGCAAAACTACATCAAACTAAATTCACTGCAAATCATTGTTCCAAATCCCGAAATAGCGAACCATCGAATATGAACGAATTGATACATTTCGTCGTATAATCAAATGGTTTTTGGATAATCAAAGTTTATGCTCAATGTCCATTGGCCCCAGCTGGGAGATCATACGACCACGTGACCGCAAGAAACAGATGAAAATAGCACGAACCAACGTCATTAACTTCCTGATAAATCCGTACCACGATATCAAGCCCAGAATCATTTCCACACCTTTTGCATTTATGTTGAATACTGAAGAATAAAACTGCCGAAAAATCCAGCCCAATATACTTTAGTACATTCAGGATATTCCTGAAATGATCAGTTTTAATTGACGAATTAAATGACCGATGAAAGTGTCATTAATCATTGGAACCCCTTTCTCTCAAAAGGAGCTCCATTAAGACTCATACTACAGTGATAAACACGTGACAAAATTGCGAGCATATCTTGATTCAGAGCACGACTGAGAAAATCATAAATCCTGAGGAGCATGTCTGAGAGCAAAGCTATGAAATTCTGGAAATGATCTGGTTGATAAATGTCTATGAAAAGGAGAATTCTTTTAACGTTTATTACCAGAAATTTCAAACCCGGATAAAGACGTCGGAGGAGATTGGAACTAATTAACCCAATTAAAGCAGGAAAATCATTGACAGATAAGCATCACCAGCAACAGCAGAAACAAGAGCATCAAATAATCAAGCGTATAACCTACCGGAATACTTGACACAGAATCCTTTGCTAGAATGCGTTTGTGTTCCCTGTTCCCCGCAGTGCAGATCGAAGAAAAGTGGTTGGTGGTGGGTTGGGTGTACACCGTTAGTGAAATATACGTTCTATGAATCAAGCGTATGTTATTCCGGAATTGATACTGTCAGCAAACAAGGATTTGATAGGATGCCGGAGGCTGGAGAATCGATGGTTGATAGCAGCCTGTGCTGCTTGGCTAAAGGATAGCGTTACCTGCTGCTTCTGCTTTTACCATTCAACGTTCTCACGTCAACGAGGATATATGTGGGTCCAATAACAAAATCGTCTGAATTTCATCGTTGTCTCGAATTCGACAGCACCGACGATGCTACACTCGCGATCCTTCGACTTTTCAAATCCTAAAATCATTCATTTCGGTCTCGTGGATCGAAGACATCTTTTCCTTCGGCTCATTGGCACTTTGACATTCTCCGGTGAGAACCTAAGGATCACTGTTAAACATTCAAGACTCCTATTTCAACTTGGATTGAATCGAAGCAAGAATAGAATTGTGGCGAAGTGTCAGATCAACTAATTCACTTGAGCGGATCCTTAAACTTTTAACTTTTTTTTTCAACATTTTCGTTCTTGACAATTCCTGCAAATGATCCTTTGACTTACATTCAAATCGGGTCCTATCATTTTTCCTTTCTGGAAAATATTAATAACGTTTCAATTGGTAATCAAATTTGTGTCGACCATGGACAACTTTTTTTTGACAAATCATCAATAAATGTCAGGTAACCAAAAAGGCCAACCTGACGAAAGGGTTCTTAGTAGACGATTGATTGTCTAAAAATCCTGAAGGGCATCCTGGGCAGCATCAAAGGATCATGATACTTCATAACTTAGTCCTGAATCAAATAAAAACATTTGAATTGACTGCTCGATTGGCCACCATCTGGGACGAAAAAAATACAAACGAAGGCATCGTGATCGACATTAAAAATGGAACATGAACGTCTTCTGCAGGTAAAACCAGTTGTTCCTAATTGAGATCTCACGTAAAATCTGCTAAAAATACCAATCGTTCGACAGACGATCGACTGTCTTTAAATTCCTAATAATTTTGTGATCCGGAGATGCACAAACGAGTGAAAAATAGTAACTGGAAAGAAGACTTTTTATACGGGGCATTAAACTACCTTGAGAATGAATCGGTTGAATAAATGTTGAGAATCTAGAGAAGTTATTTGTAGTGAAAGAAAAGAATAAAAATCGTGAATAAAAAGCAATCGATTTCCTTGAGATATGCACATCTTAATCTATCTACGCTGTAAGAATGGCAGAAAAAAAACAAATCTATGGAAGATTAACAAATAGAAGAAATATTACAAAAATATTGTTATACGCGCGAATAAAACAATAAAAAAAAAATCTTTTTTACGTAAATACACGGTATGCAAATGTTAACCAGTGTTATAAACATATATTCTGAAGCGCGCTGGATTCAAAGAGGATTGTATACTATAACGTTGAAACATGTCGTTGAAGAGACGACGCGCGAAAATTGAGACGAATACACGTAAGAACGTGGATTGTGGGTAAACTTAGATTGGTCTTTTGGCAAACTACTTGTAAGCTTAAAATGCGCTTAGCCAAAGTGCATGAATGTATGACAATACGAATAGAGGTTTTGGGTGGATTTTCTATATATACGAACATGTGAACATATTAAAGTGCATCGTTTTAAACTTTTTCGTTTTACTATTCGATCATCAGGTTCTGTACATTTCTAGCCGAACGTATAGAAGATTTATTTTTCAAAAAAATCGAGTTTGCATCCAAACACAAAATGCATCAACAAAGTTCGGATTAAGACTTTACGAAATTTGTTCGATTCATGATTTTTCTCAAAAATTAAATAAATATATAATATAAATGAACAACTTTATGAGCCAAACTATTTTCAATGGTAGGTAGAAAATGATTTGCTCTCATTTATATGTTAAGGCATGCAATTGTGTATATATATATACGTTTCCCGATGCCGATATATAAAAACACTATAATGTGGATCTTGTTTGCAAGTTGTACGATTTTTTGATAACAAAATGTCGTAAAAAATGCTCATTCGTTTTTCAAAAGACGAAAAAGAATTTTTTGTCCTTCCGGATCAACCAGTTGGCCAAAATCAAGTAAACATTTGACCTGTTCAGGTTCAAAGGTCCTTCACGAGAATGTTTTCTAAGTTCTTTAATTATTAATATTTTGTTATGAAATTTGGAATACAAATTCATTAATGAATCTTTCAATGACTTTCCAATCATTTTCATTATTCTTTGAAAATACATTTTTTTGAATCACCCTAATTTTTGAGTTGTCACAGTAGCCTTACGCCTGAAAAATGACATGAGGCTTCTCGATATTAAAGTCAGTCTTAAACTCAAGTCTATCGTATTGACCAGCTGTGCTGAAACATTCTATAATTATATGATATTGAAAAAAAAAAATACACACATGACAAGAGAAACAAAGATTTAAGAGAGCATTAAAAACGAAAACGTCAAAACGTTGACCAGTATGAAAATATAAAGGTAAAATGTATGGATGAAATATAAATCTAGGGTATCAACTGTATACACGAGACGCAAGGGTTTTGTAAATCGCGATTAGTATCCATTGTGGCAATTTATTTTAAATTTTTAGAATTTTTTAATTTTTTTATTTTGTTTATTTTGAGCTAATAAATCGATTGTGTTATGGTGTGCAATACTTGCATCGATAAATTCGGCTAAAAATAAATATGCAGAGAAACAATGAAGTGGAAAGGTCTACTTGTGCAGCTCGAGGAAATTCGCCGAAGCTGCAGTGTAATATCGATAAATAGAGGCTTCTAAAAACAGCAGGATGTGACTTTAGCTTAAAAAACAAAAAGCTATACGCTTATTACCGCTCGTGGGGCACGAAGCAATTAGCAGATACGATCGTTGGAGAAAAAAAAATAGCGAAAAAAAAGTGCTCTTTGTTAGTTCAAGGCAATTAATGTTTTTTTTTTACTCCTGTTACCCTCGTGTTTTCAATTCGTGTGTTTCGGCCCTTTGAATTTTAAAAGGAATGTGTTTTTCTGCTTCTCCAGCGAAATAATACATTTTTCGATTATATGCTTGCGTTACTTTTTTTCCTATAATTTCTATCTCACTTTTTTTTTTCGTTCTGTATATACACATGTGAACTTCCACGTCAGCAATCATTGTTTCGCCTAAAACTCTTCTTTTCATACACTTTTATATTGTCTCAATCATGCACCTCGTGCAAAACATTAAAAAAAATTTTTTTTGCATAGATTGAGACCTTATAGAATTTACGAAATAAAAATGTTACCAATCATTCAAGTATATATTTATCTTGGAAACAAATATATATGTAAATACCTCGATCAATCCAAGAAATAATAAGAGCAGACGGACTAGTATATATAAGCAAATTCATCACGAAATATTAAAACACATTGAATCGCTGGGAATCTGGAACTTAAAATATACCATGGTCACAGAGATCTGATAATTTATAGAGGAATTTCAACATATCCACGATCTTCATACTCACTCACGAGCCAAATGTGCATCGCAAGTGAAATCAGGAAAACAATATTTAGTTATTTTTCATTCTCGTCTTTGATTCATAAGTTTTGGAGTTTTTTTTTCTTAGAAATTCTTTATTTTATCAGTTAAATATATTAGTTAACATCAGAATCTTCGATTAAGGTGACTGCTGTACTGCATGCTAGTCAAATAAACGTTGAAACTCAAAGTTTTTTGTTTTTTTTTTTTACGTTTTTCGAAATGGAAGTTAAAAAAAAGAAGACATTTTTTTTATTCGACATAATCTGATGTATATTTTAAAGAATAAATACACGCGTATATACGTACATAAATAAATGTAGTATCGAGCTCTTGGTAAAGAATGTACCTATACGTAATGTGATAATGAATGGATGTGTGAAATAAAAGGGAATAATTTGACGGGAAGAAGAGAAAAAAAGGAGAATTTAAAAGCACACATCCTGTGGTTCAATTGTGTAGTTAAAAATGAAAGGATAAAGGAGAGAGGAGGAGAGATCTATGCAGCGGGAAGAGTTATTAAAAATGCTGACGAACAATAAAAGATGTTAAGACGGATCGATGTGCAAATGATTTTTAATCGTTGAAGGATGTAACATGCTCTATCCTCGTTATAAATACATTTTAAGAGGGAAAAAAGGGAGGGAGAAAGATAGCTTGTAAAAAAAAAGAAGGATTCAAGACACGGGAAGTTAATCGCTTTCGGAACCGCGTTGTTTCGTGCTGGACACACAATTGTTGTCAAAAAAAAAAAGGAAAGAAAAAAAGAAATGTGACGAAAATTCATCGCCGATAAATCCACGTGAAAGATTCAAATATTATTAATGAATAATCGAGCGTGCAATACTTTTAGAAATAATCATTAATTTTCGAGAGCAAGTTTAATTTTAAGAAGAACTATTATTAATATTTAAATTGAAATTGTAAATAAATATATCCTGATGTAAGAGAACACTGCACTGAGAAAGTTGTCACGGTTCTGTAGTTTTAGACAGTTATCAACTATTGTTATCAATGGCGTATCATCATGTATGAATATATACGATGTACTACGATTATATTTACTATTAACTAAACTCACACCCTGTATAAATGTTCACAATCTATTTAATACGTTTGTACATAGTGAAAAATCCGTTTTCAATAAATACTCAGCGCTTTGGGTTGTCGCTCGACT
The DNA here is from genome assembly GCA_013761285.1 of Campoletis sonorensis. Classification (NCBI taxonomy): domain Eukaryota; kingdom Metazoa; phylum Arthropoda; class Insecta; order Hymenoptera; family Ichneumonidae; genus Campoletis; species Campoletis sonorensis. The sequence goes on from JACEOJ010009765.1 coordinate 66,043, forward strand.
AATTGTACTCGTCGTTCACAACCTCGTTACTTGTTAAATCGTTTTTCATCATTTTTTGATTGGCGAAGAAGACAGTTCTAAAGGTAAGTGCTCTATTGATGTTTTTTTTTTTCTAAGTCTTTTAAAAAAGGATATTAAACATTTTTTAAAATAATTTTCGATCAAACAAATCCTTTTGGAGTTTAAAGCTTTTGATCCTCGATATTTGCCCATTAAATTATGGCTTCCACGCTTGCGGTTTCAAAACTCAACGTTTCTTCCACATTCTTTAAGCCATTGTCAAAAATATCGAGATTTAAAGGCTATAAAGTAGGTCAAGTACAAGGGAATACGGTTCAGATATTGTGGCGTCGAAATTGGGCCACTTCACGACTAATGACGTTTGAAACTATTATAAAAAAGCATCGGAAAGATTAGTGATTCTATGAAAATTTGAATTTCCTTTGATTTTTACAATTTTTCGTCACTCCGTCACGATTTTAAGAGTTTCCATAATTTTCATAATCGAATGTTCGTCGAACAAAAAGAACAGTATTAATTCAATTCCATCGTTGCACTAGAGCAACGTTTTAAGTTGAATGAAATAACGTTGACCAACGAATAACCTCATTGTGGGGTTTACCTCTAAAAGAATGGATCGCGAGATTCCAGAATCGAAAATCTATGGTGCATATAATTAGGTCGCAATGTCTCGCAGATATAGTCGATGAAAAATATGGATGCCGTATATAAACCAGTTGGAAGTAACTTCGCCATATAGCCATATTCTCAGTGGAGAATAATCTCTATGGAGAAAGGGAAAAGGAGCCTATATACGGAACGCTGGCCGCGCCTCGGGCTCCTACATCCACGTTGTCATCATCACGAAGGCTTCATATTAATCCTATATGAAACATTTGATCTCGGCTTCTCGGATTTTCCAAGGCAACGAGGATTATGGAACTAGCCACATACCATTCTGATGGTTTCCTATTTTATACAATATGTACGTTAGAGAGAGAGTGAGAAAGAGAGAGAGAGAGAGGGAGAGAATAATACATCGATGCGCCAATAACGACCCGGAAGGTTGCGGCCCTAAGGCCCGTCAAGAAGGATGAAGGATTATACCTTAGAGGTAAGTCAACCAGCACCAGCTTTCAAACTCTCCGTCTTTACCGGAAGCATTGCCCTGGCGAATTGCTCCAGGCTTCCTCGTTCCAAAATATCGTGTCTAGGTGAACACACAAGCACGCACACACATACACACATCTTTGTGAAGAATCACAAAACTCTCAATGCCAACATTCTCATCCGAAGCATCCAGACGATTTAATACCATCGAAATCTAAACACCAATGATGCTACCACTTCGATCGAATGCCCTTATGCATTCGCTTGTTCAAACTCCTATCAAAACATCGTCTCTGCCTAATCCTAACTGTTTCAACACTTCGCTATTAGCCTAAACTCTCTTCAATCCGAAATTTCAAATCCTCATTTACATATTGAATATATTGTCCTCCGGAGAAGATAAAAGTTCATGATGGACTTTTGCACTTGAGGAAAAACGTCAGTCAATTTAGGATGAAAGAATATCCTTCAAGTAAAATCAATGGAAACATAAATAACCGTTTCGTTTGAAAGTTTATTAAACAATTTTTGCAGCATTAACAACTTCCTTTCCAATGAATCGATGACCGTTTCAGCATTAAACTGTTATTTATGGAGAAAGAAACTCTCGATGATTTGCCTCAAGGTTTTACGAACTTTGAAATATATTTTTCTTCGTTCCTACTTTTCATTCTTTATATTACAACTTGGAGAATTTATCCAGCCGCATCTACGGAACGATAGAGAAAGAGAAAAAAGAGAGGTTAAGCGTACGACATCATATCATTTTTATTTGAAATATTTGGAGCGTTTTCCGATAACGGAAATGGTTGATATAGACCCGAGTATTAACTTGCGATGAAAACGATCGAAAACACCAACGAATTGCTTGAAGGCACGCGAAAGCAGTCGAACGCCGTTCATAGTATTCAGTTGAGTCAGCTCTTCATCGTTCCCTACGAGCCACCAAACTGTTGGAATCGTCCTGTCACAATTAATTTCTCAAAGTAAATGATGTTCGAACACGAGGAAATGATGAAAAATCTTATGGTGTGAACTTAAGTTCTATTGACGATTATAATCATCCAATGATCTAGTCCTTGGAATTTTATTTTATAAAAACGTTAACTGAGGAAAAAAAAAAAACTATTTTATGGCTAGAGAAAACGAAAATAACGTCCAAAAACGTACCCAGAGCTTTCTTTCACGAACCGGTTGATTTCCATTCGAAAAAATATTTAATATTTATGGTAAATTACCTGGAAATCAATATTTACAATAAAAATACAATTGAAAAAAAGTCCACTATCTAAAAATATGTTGCAACAGACCAAATAGATTCAAAGTATTTTACGAATTGATTATCCAATCAAAAACGGTCCAGACAAAGTGCAAGAACAATATTTTCAAATCTGGCCGAGAAAAACCGGGGAGATTATGAATAAATATATATTTATAATACTTGGTCGTTGACCAACAACAAAACGACCCTTTCTGGTCGTATATTGGACTCCTGAGACGTATTATTGGAGAAAATAGAAGCTAACATATATACGAATTTCCTTTGGTCCAGGAGGAAGAATCCCAGTTGGTTTTGTGTTGTTGTGCTTCGAGAATATAGAAAATATGAGATGGTGCAAAAGAGAACGAAAGATTCACAGCATCCTCGTTAATCCTTTTAATTTGGAAGTAACAACCCTGTCACGCAATTTGCACCTGGTGCTGTCGCAATAAATAAGACAATTAATGATCGAGACGAAGGATAAGCTGTCTGGGCACGACAATTTCAGAATTCATTGTCGTTCCTTAAATTGTAAGCAAAAGTCGTAAATTTTGGGTCTCGTCAAACAGTTCCTATCAACGAGCAATCAATTTCACTGACAAAAGGGCGTCGTCAAAAAACTCTTTTTTGCTTTGAACACTTTTTATTTTATTCATTACCTTCAACTCGTTAAAAAATCTCACGTTTATTCGATTTTTCAATTTTCATATTCAAATAATGTCTCATTAACATTCAATTGGTAATTAACAACCAAAACTTTGTGTCTTCGAACTGATGGGATAGCAGTATTGATACACCTTAATTAAAGCTTTAAAATAATGCATGGATGCAAAATTGAATTGAAGTATTTTTTTCAACAATTCTACTAAAATTCCCTGGAAGTAAATCAAAAAAGAATTCCAGTTTTTTTTAGATATTTATACTTTCATAAATCAGTTTAACAACTAACGGTAAAATAATTTCACGAAAAATTAGGATGATAAAACAATTGATAAAATTGTGTGTGTGACAGCTCCATTTATATTAAAGATTAATAGTATTCTTGACCACAAAATTTACGATCAAATACACGATGCGATGTTCGTCTGACGATTGATTCTCGTGTTATAATACTAAATGGACATATAAATCGCATGATTTATGAATGAGTGCAAATCCGTTGTGGCGTCATCACGAAATGAAAGAGAAACATGAAATACATAACCATTAGGTTGAAAGGGTGAGGCCAATGGAATTCCATTTGAATCAATAGTATTTATATATATATATGTATATAATCTGTAGCGACGACGTTTCTCTGTGGTTTGCAATGCTAATTCGTTGAGTGCACGCTCATCGTTATACGGTAATCCCACATTGCAGGCTTTAGCTTTAAAAAAATAACTATATTGACATCCAGGAGTCGCGAGTATCTTTGTTTTTCATTCGGAAAACTAAAACAGCAACAATTTTTAATGAATCTATCGAATAAATTGAAAAATTGAGGTTAAAAAACATTCGGAGCTAAAAATAAGTACGAAAAATCTGCTTCAACGTGGGAAGGATCGAAGTTGAATAAGAACGTGCGAAAAAAGACGACTTTTGAAAAAAGGCAAAAAGTTAAACATGGGCGAACCTTAGAAGTATGACGGAGAACGGAAATAGATCTGAGAGCAGCTCCAGTTTGCAGCATATTGTGTCTGTAGTAAAATGCACAGAGAGCTGTATAAAACAGAGGCTAGATATACGTACAATTTCTCGCAAGCAAAACACAACATGAGAACGCCGACAAATCATGAACGTGACAGTCCCTCGGGATAAGGGATTTGCACTGGCACACTCTCCTAGGACGATAAAATTCAGTATGAAAAAAGGACAGAGGAAAGATACGGAAATTCATTTTACATTGAAAAGGATAAGCGGCGTGGTACTCGAAGAAAAACAAAAAAAAAACAAAAAAAAAATTTATAAATTTTTATACTTGACCTGAAATATCAGTAGCGCATAATTCTCCGAAACATTCTGCGACGACGACAGGTAAAAATTCAACTAAGAATTCAAGTAGCATACATTTTTGACAAGTTGCGATAAAATAAAAAATCATAATAATAATGGAAGTGGCGAAAACGATAAATAGGTTTTCGTGATATCTGATGAAAAAAAAAGGAAGAATAAAAGTCGATACGTCGCGACGGAAAAACGTGAGATGGCGAGAATTCACCGCGAAGAATTTGAACGCAACTGATCGATGGTCGAGGCGAAAACGTGACTAGGCCTTTTAGATATACACGTAGCCAGTTCGGTGTGATATGAACATATATAGGTTGGATTTAGTGGGAGTGGTGGGTGAGGAGGAACACGACACGAGAATGAAAACATCGTCGGTACGAAAGTGGGAAGATGGGTGTGCAGGTGTGGAAATTCCATTTCCTTCGTCTCAACTCTCTGCTCTACTTTACTGTGGTACCTTAACACCAGCGAGCGCATGTACATCGTGCCGCACGACACACTCTGCGAAAGCCCCAAAATTTTTTGCTTTCAGTTCGCGCGTACATACGTGGCGAGTGTGGTGAGTGGACTATACTTCTGGGATCGGATAATACCGCACCGGGCTCTTAAAATGAAAAAGAGGCCACGTCATATTTATTACATACGGTTGCTAGCTTTTCTTTTCATCGTTGAAAGAAAATGGCGACGCGTTGTACATTCGAGTTAAGATATCATGACGATAAATTTGATAAATATCACTGGCCCGTAGCGTGTCAGTTCAATATTTCAAAGAGCTATCGATCGAATACTAGCTTCTGAATAAAAGTATCGTTTGGAAAATACTTCGAATCAATAAATACACTCTGGCGACCTTCGAGGAGACAATCAATTGAATCTTCATTTATAGAACCTCGAATTTCGTCCATTTGGGTGCACCAGTAACCTAATTATTTCACTAGAAAATGTGACAGTCGCTAATTGGAACATAGTTTGCCAAGTCCTGAGTGGATTTGCATCAAAAATCAAATCTATATTTTCATGGTGAATCAGAGAGTCATTTGAATTCTTATACACAGAGCATAAAATGGAAACTTTACGTTGCAGTATCTACAGCAACCTCTTCTTCTAATGTTTCAATGTTTCTACCGTTGAAGCTATTCATCGAGCTCCATGCGCTTCTAAACTCAGAGAAGAATCAGTCGAAACGTCTGCTGTCTGCGAGGACTGATTTACATTTCGTTATCTGAATTCGTACACTAGCTGAAGAGAGAGTTCTAGCTCCATAGAATTTGCCTCATCTTCCTCCCACATCACCCTCTGGCGTTTCAACCAAGACTTTAACGTTGGCCCTCTCTCGTGTTTCCTACTCCACATCCTTTTCCTACTCTCAATACTACACACATATAACCTTAGTTTTCAACATCTCGATACAAGAGGCACGTACCTTTAGACACGATAAAGACACGGATAGCTCTTCCATACACACAACTGTACATTTATATTTATATACAACACACTGTGTATAAAATACAGGTTGATAGGAAGGAGGTAGTTTTCAGTGAACAAATTAGAAGCTTGGCACGTTACGAACCTTCACGAAATTCGTACACTTTCCATCCACCCTCGTCTTTTAGTTCCTCTCTCGTTCGGCCCTTAAATACATTATTTGTACTACTTTCGACCTCATTGATTTTACAACTTGAACTCTTAATCCTTTTCTCGTGCTTTTCCAAATTTCAAATTAAAAATAAAAATGTATTTATACGTATTCATAAGATATATGGAACAGCAAGGTACGCGTTTAATATTCCCATCGTCATCAATTACACATTTATTGCATTCCCGAAATACTTGTAAGCATGCTCGCCACGTACGAACTAAAAATTGGAATTCAGCCAAAGAACTAGTTTTTTTTTTTTTCTTTTCACTGAATCGTACTTACTGTTGGTCTACGGTCAGAGCTGTTATTGTTATAATACGAGGGTCCTTAAGACTGAAAGTCTGGAATATAAATAAACCATATTTGCAATTGTAATGGTTTTTTAATCCATTGTTGTATAAAAATACTTTATCTTGGTATTTTTGTTATAATTAATCAAGATTAATTTACGATGGAATTTGAATTACGAATACGAGCCATCATCAATAACGTAACGATTTTACTAAAATATTTTGCCAATTATAGGTCAACGAAAAATATTATAAAATCTCTGGCAGGCCTTTCTATTTATATCAGTGAACTTTATTTGTGTGTGAAACTTTTGTAGAATTTTGGAGCTATTATTTCCTTTTCGTTACATATGTTCTGAAGAATTCTGATCGTAATATTTTCCTCATTGAGATTTTGAAGCGAGTGAATCCCACCAATACAAACTTAAATTCCGAACGGAATGGTCCACTGGAATCTAAATGTTCAACTGACCTCCTAAGTAAAACGTTGCGTAAGTAAATTCTTGAAACATTGGATTTCCTCTGTTACGTTAAGTTTCATAACAGTTTTCCGCTGATAACATGTGGATGAAATTCCGTTGTGAAAGTTTTTGTGAGTTCCGGTGGATCCTCAGGTTAACTGGGTGAGGGAAGTTAAATGTACAAGTTGAAAGCAGAGAAAGTCAAGCGAAAAAGAGGTTACACAGTTACACAGAACAAAGTTGACCTGTGAAAAAGGTTAAAGAGAGAAAGAGTTTAATCCCGCAGGCTACTACGTCCTCATGTTCATCTATGCTTGTTAAAATATACGCGAAGGACTTTAGTTGAAAAACATACTCGAAATTTAATTTACATGCGTTAGTAGCGATACAGATATTGGAAATTTGATGCTTGTCAGAGGATCTCCGTCATTGAACAACCACTTTAGTTGCATAATGTTCGAAGAATTTCATTATAAAATAAATTGATTCATGGATCAAAGCCAGTGCCATGGAAACTGAATTCTCATGGATCAAATTTTTTCACACGCGTTACCGAAAAACATCACGAGGTTGTAAACGTTATCGTTGTTGAAAAACAACCAGGTGATGTTTGATGTCAAAGGGATTTTTTTGAACCCTAGAACTTCGTGGTTCATCGATTCCCAAAACAAGAGCATTTTTGGTTTAATTTTATTGAAGAAATCTGTCAAAATCCTAAGGGCAATCATTATGTCTATAGAATTTCAACAAATTTATTTATTTAATGTTTATTACTTGTTCAAAACTTCAAAACAAATCACGTTGGAAGATTCAACACTACGTTCTCCACTTTATGGTAACAGTGAGCACCACTGACACATAATCCTGATAACCTATCTCTTCTCCTTGCTAAACAATGTCTGTGCATACATCTACGTGAATGGATGAACCAGGTGTAGTATCCTCTGATTGAGTCTGATCGACAGAATAGCCACGAATGTGGTTAATCATCCGTGGATATTAAATGGTAGACTCCTTATCGAGTGCCAGTTCACTGCGTCTTCGTATCATATTAAATTCATTGATTTTGTCACAGATATGCAATCATTTGATCAACAAAATGACATCAGTTATCTTAACTTGTTTAGAAAAACAGCAGACTAAATATTTTGAGATTTCTTCATCAACCAATGAGATCGTTGCGTTGATAATTTATTACGAGGATCGTCAAGGGCTAAAATTGTGGTCATTTTCAAACAAGTTTCCCAGTAAGTTGAGTTTGTCTCAAGGTTCAAAGGTCAATTCGTAATTGCAATTTTCCTGTAACGAAATTGTTGGTTTTGGACAGAACAAACAGCGTTTTACGAGTGTTTTACAAGCTTTTTGTATTGTTTTCAAGTTTGTCCGTCTTGTAGTCCATTATTATATTTGAGAGTGATATGCGGTGGCGAGTGTTTTATGTGTGGTTAGCAACGTATATCTCAAACCCGCTCAGTCAACGGTCCACGATCGTACTCGCAAGCTGTTTACTCTTATGGGACAATAAAGGAGGGCAGGGTGGAAGGCCTGTCACAGCGTAGGACATTTCCATTTTATTGGACACACAGCGAGCCAAAGTGCTCTTCACCGAGTGAACGCGCACCACATACAAATATAGAAAACAGTTCAAAAGTGAGTATCGTATATGGGCACAACTGGAGGTGTATAGAAATATATAGGAATTCGAATTTTCGTGCAGGCATCTCCTTATCTCTTTCTCTTTCTTGCCCTCCCTCCCTCTCTCTCTCTCCCCTCTCTTTCTCTCTCTTTCTCTTATCCCCTTCTTTCATTCTGCCTTTCCATTCCTTCCGCATGTTTATCCCTATCCACATATATTTTACCACCCTTTCTGTACCTTTCGACGATTTCCATTTCTGAGTTCTCTCTTATATGCACAATTCTATACTCCGCAAAACGAGCTTTCAGACTCGACAAACGCGGCTTTCACTTAAGGAGCACTCTCTTCACCGCCTTTAATCTCTTTTTCCACAGGAAATCGCATATATAATAGCAAAATTATTCTTACTTCTTTTTATTCTTTCTTCTTTTTCTTATTCATTCAAATGAATTTCAAATGTCAACGTGAATTACGTGCTCTATCTTTCCATATTTTCGATATGGTAATCTTTCCCTTTTATTCAAAAATCAACATACATTTTTCTTTGGTATATCCTTTTTTTTTGATGATAATACTCAGTTTAAGGACTTTTCACTCAACTGTTGAATTTCAACGTTAGTTCATTTTTCTCAACGAATTATTGTAGCACTTTCATGTTGATATCATTGAAAGGCACTATGACCGGTAAAGTCTAATTCTCCACTGACATAAAGGCCTTCAATCAGCTCCATTTGCCCTAATACTAAACCCCAATTAGCCGAGCCATTGCCAGCCTCGCTTGTCAATGCCTTCATTCGATCCACGTGTACATTAGAGTTCGTTTGTTTATCTGTACAGTGTTTTTTATCTTTGGAACGGATGGGACGATGTTATTAGAATGTTTAATTACATGGCTTTTGACATACTCAACAGGAGGATCCAGTATCGTATCGTAAATAATATTTTGTAAAAATTATCATAAACACCAATTTGATTATAATTGTTAGAGAAAAAAAATCTATCCTTCGTGCACATGATTCGAAAGCATTGAAATATCCGAATCGGGTGTGCATATGTTTGCGCATCAAATTCCTCGTGGGCGTGATATAATTGGGCCGAAATATGAGAGAGGAAACCTTAACTGGAACAATGGCATCGATTGAAATCAGCATCAGATTTGACCAAACAATGCGGAATAATCGATAAGCATTTGCGACAAAATAATTCGCGTGAATCGCTGTTTGAAATAATTTACGATGAATATAATGTATAAGTTAAACGGGCCTGACGCTGCTGCTGGGTTGGATATTCGTGTGAGCAAGCAAAGAGAAATACAGAGAAAGAGAGAGAGAGAGAGTAGAGGAAAAGGGAGGAGTCAGAGGAATATGAATATGGAAATTATCGAGTAATGTGGAAATGATAGTCATGAAACTCGAGCGTTTCGTGGGCCGAGGTCTCCTCCCCTATTCAGGACAAGAGCCTGATGTACGACCCCGAATTCACTTACCCTCTGTGCAAACATTGAATTCTAGGAGCCCAGGAGCAAGAGCAACAGAGCAAGAAGATACGTCCAACCCAAGCGTTTTTTTTATTTCTATACACATATTGGGAGGGATAGAAGAAAAAAAGCAAGCGAACAAAAAGAAATATCTTGGAAAGGTTCGTTGATCGATAAGAGACAGGTCACCTTAACTTCCTTTCTTTCCATACTTTTCTTCTTCTCTTTCCCCAAAACTCTCGTCCGTTTCCTCCTTTTGCAAGCTTCCCACAGTTCGTACAGTTAACATCGTAAAAGGGCACTGGTGAAAGCGCGACAAATTCAAAAGCCCTTGAACAAAAGTGACTGATCGGTGTACAAGTGTTCCAGACACTGTTTCATCGGCTGAGAATAATAAAGACTTACTGCATATGATTTAACCTGCAATCCACAACGATCTCGCCCCTTAAACTTTCACCAGTCGAAATACTACAGCCCTCCAATGCCTTTCGACAAAGGGAACCGCACCCTGGCGTTAAAGAGCACTGCTCCTTCTCAAAACCAAACAGTCCCAACCAACGGTCTTTCTATGTTACATGTGCACATTCACAACACACACACACACTCACAGGATATACACGCATTTCCTACATGTTACAGTTATCCTGGTCACCGCAATCCCTCTCGTCTGCCCTTCCAGCCTTTAACTACTTAATGCCCGCATGTGAGTTCCAAACTCCGAATACCCAAACGCCACAACCAACAATACCTCATTACCGCAAACTCAATGGTTCGTCGATTCCTTGTTTCTCCTTCGTATTACCCTCACCGCTATTTTCCACTTAATCTCCGAGTAATTGGAACCCTTACTCCGTTGTAAGGGCATGATTTTTTTTTTCACGTCCCTTACTTTGAACTCCAACGAATATGTGGGTTGGTGCCTTTATTTCTCGTTTCCAAAATCTCCGGTGCACCTTATTCCTTAATAAATATGATGGATTTCATCAGAATAAGATTTCACGAGAAGATTTCCGTTGATGAGAAGCATAATTAATTGCTTATCGTATCAAATGGAAGACTGAATCTTTTTACGATGAATCAGCTGTTCATCCGTTCAGTTTATTTTTTAATAACAACTTTCTGTCATTTTGAGCAGATATTTATAAACTTTTATATGATGGACGCTGTTGACGAAGATTTACGCCAAGGGAATCCGCAAAAGAGTCAAAACATGAGTTTCGCGATATTTGGAACACAACGCAACAGCAATTACTGTTGAAGAACAGAATAAATGACGAAGGTTGTCTGGATAATGAGTTCTAGTGATGTTTTTGGATGTCTTTGTACGAACGAAACATCAGGATCCCCTCTACGAATCATCAATGCCGAAAACTCCGTTGGGGATCGATTGCCGAGTGACAAAGTTTCATAATGTCTTTAAATCTGACGTTTTCCTGACTAGATATTAATTATTGGAGTAAGACAAATTAGGAACAGACCGTGACTAGGTGATGACGTAGCTCAGTGGAGAGGAAAAAATCAGAAAATTCAATCGATCAGTCATTTTTATGGTCCAATGAATTCCAACGCGACAAAAACTCATCGATCATTAATGAATTAACCAACAAGATAATAATTATAATGAAAAATATATTAATAACAATGAGTGTTACTTCCAGTAGAATAAAAACGTATCAACAGATTTACTTCTCATTGCTGAAGTAGCACACGCAATCCCTTTGTTCTTCAATACTCTACGTTATTTTTTCATTTTCCACAATGATACATTTCAGTTATTGCTTTTAGCACTTCGGATAATGAAAAGCTGGCTGATAATTCAGAGTACAATGCCGTACATTTATTTATACAAATGAACAGCGAATTTTTCAGATTAAAGACTTGTTCGGGAGTCAAGATTTATTTCACGACAGTGCGATTAGTGCGGACTGTCAACGTTACTAAATAAATAATTAAATTTTTCTCATCGTATTAACGATATATATGAAAATTCTTTAATGAGACAAAGAACGTCGCCCTCGTTTTCATCGCGTAAAGTTATACGAGTAATTTTCGAAACATGCATGTCATTCAATAGTTACTAATGGCTTGTTGACGAGAGCGCTCAACGACGAGAGCATTCGTCCCCGTGTATTCGACTGGGCGAGCACTCGTGTGAAATGTGTCAGAAGAAAATTTCGAGGGAAATTGTCGAAAACGTCAAAATGAATAACATCGAGACGAAAATCATCATGACTCATAATTACGAGAGTCTGTCTAGTGGAGAAAAATGATTTTCGACCGAGCAGCATAAAAACCAAAGTGACCTAAGGCGTCAATGATTATTTCTTCAAAAATTAACAACAGGGCAAATATTTTTACTCCAATTTTGAATTATAATCGATTTCAGCACCACATCCTTATTCACTCGATAATAGTTACGATGGAAACACGTCTAACGCAATTAATAATACAACAGTGACGAGTCTCCTCGTCCTCTATAGAGAGTGCCAGTACATTGTTATCTTTTCTAAAGATACTAATAGCGATAATAGCTAAATGATAATCATTCTCGACGTAATATAGGATACGATATTATATTAATATTCCCAGCGAGAAACGTCGATGCAATTTTGTCGCTACGATAGCCAACAGCTGACCAACCACTGATATCCTCGGAATATAAGCTCGTGTATTAACATATATGTCTGTATATGTGCTCTATTTCAGCTTCGTACGTACCACATGTGCGATGTCATGATCCAGATATAAAGTAATAATGATCAATTGGAACGGATGTCAAGCCTCGTACATTGAAGGAACGATCACTCCTCAAACTCTCTCTCTCTCTCTCTCTCTCTCTCTCTCTCTCTCTCTCTCTCTTTCTCTCTCTTTCTCTCTTTGTTTCTCTGTCACTTTTAGTCAATATATACTATGACATAAAAGCTGCGATAAACGCAAAGGTTGAGTGAAGATAACATGGCCAGAGGCAAAATCTCTCTTGCGTGCAACACGCATCCATTTCCCCTCTTCTATTTCAACCAAATTCATTGTACCTTCCCGTTCTTCTTCTTCTTCTTCTTCTGTTGCTCCCTTCAATCCTTTTACCTGTCCTTTCATAGACCTTGCGATTCTGTTGGCATCCCACTCCACCCGCGTCGTTCTCCATCGGGCAATCATTACCATGGAAGCGTGTTTATGCCAATAGTTCCCCTTGGCAATCACCCTGTTACATTGAGTCTTAGTCTGCTCACGAAACTCATGTGGTTATCAATGTTTATATGTTTAGCTCGTCGCAGAAATTCCAATCCTGTTTCAATGATATCGCTTCACAAACAATTTTTATGATGCAGAAAAACTAAACTACCAACTAAACTACCAACCAAATCTTTTGGACCTTTGCCTGGTCTAGCAAATTCCCGATTGTTTTAAAAAACCGTCAACGCACCTCCAACTTCGCGCGTGGAAAGTTGATGCGTGAAAATGTTCACAAAAACGAACGAAAGATGGTTGCAGGACTATTTTGTTTATAGTTCATGAAAAGACTGCAACATTGCATTCCTAAGGATAATTTATTCAAAAAGTCAACTTGGAAAGCGTTTTCGAGGAAAATTCATTTTGAACAGATCGACAACCAAACAGAATGTCTAACGTTTTCTTAACGAAGCACGAAAGTTGCGAATTCTGTAAATAAATTTGCCATCAGTTCTTATGGGAACGTCTTTTTTTTTTTTACTTTATCCACCATCGAAGCGTCAATATTTTATTCTATTGTATTGTTTCATTGTAATATTTTCCATACCATGGAACTGAAAATTCATCCCTAATGTTGCCTCTGTTGAAAAATTCTCAAAAGTACGTGTTTTTTGACTGGTTACTCTCAAAATACGTCACTCTTCAAGATGATCCATTTGTTGTTGTTAGTAAAACAGACGAAGGGAGGATTGGGGTTCCAAATTGCCACCACGTCTATTTATTTAATAAATATATACGTATTCAGTATTTAACATAAGTTCGTATCTGGTGTAAGGGTAAAGTTTGTATAGTAATACGTACACAAACCTCGTACCGTTCGACTGTCACCTCGACGAGGAGGGTGCATGCACCCGTGCATTTACGCTCAACTAACACACGTCATCACGCCAGCGATAATACGAGCCTCTATCTTGAAGCCTTCCTCTCCCACAACCCTCTTTGTGCATGCAAATTATAATAGTTACTCTGGTACATCGATATACCATGCGATACATTACGCGACATATTTTTTCTCTATACTTTCTTATTTTTCACATTTTTATTTTTATTTCATTTTTTTATTATTATTTTTTTATTATTATTTTTTTATTACGAATTATTGCACCAGGAGCACGCAGCCAGAATGATGTTTCTTCGTGCATATTTTTTTCACTCTATCGCATCCTTCGAACCATCCAAGCATCAATGTAAAAAACGATATATTTTGTGTGGGATGTACGAGATAAAATATCCTTTTAGTTAACCGGAAACATAAAAATATTGATATTGAGTTTTCTTGAACACTTTTTTTTAGATCGCACAATTTTATTTGATTATTAATTCCACGTATTTATCGTTTCGTGAGGTTTCATCACGTAAAGATCGATACAGATAAATATATTATTTACCCATAACATCTGCTCTTTACACTGATTGATTGAGTATAAAATATTTATAATAATTTGATTCTCTTCTGAAGGAGAAATGTTATTCGTTGATAATGTCCAATGCAATTTTTGTCGTTTCTCTCATTGATTGAGATGATGCGTTTGATTACGTGATCGAGTTGCAATTGAAGTTTGCTTCATTAATTATTCTACTCGTCTCTTTTTATTTTTGTTTAGATATATCGAGGTTGCGTCACATTGAAGATAATTTAACTCTGATAATACGAAAAATAGAAAAATAAAAAATAGGTCGATCGATTTGCATTGTTAAGTGATGATTAATAAAATCTACTTGAACGAAGGCACTTTGTAAATTGTAATGAGATAATTTGAAACTCGGCAAAACTCGATTTTAACTTGCACTCTTGAATTAGTACCGTTGGTACAATGTTGAAATATTTCCCAACGAAGGGACGAGACAGTAAAATAAATAAAAACGTAGAAAGAAAAAAAAATTACTCCGAAAAGAGAAGTGCATGAAAATGCGAGACATTTGTCTTTTATTTTGGGTTTCTCTTCGATTAACACAAAAACAATTATTTGGTCAAACATGCGTTGGCGTAAATTTAGCGCTGGTGCGCAATAAGCTGCGGCGAGAATATTGGAAATTAATATTGCACAGAGTGCAATAGAGAGGAGAAGTTATTTACGTGCGCGTGTTCCATTGACTGGAATCTCGTGGACTCTCAAACGGCGCGCAGCCTAGAATTCGCGCAGAGTTCTAGGCTGCTTCGTTGGAAATTAAATTGGTTGAAATTAAAAACAGAATTTGAAGATAAAAGTCAATAACTTGTAATTGAATAAAATAAATCTAAGAGGAATGAGCCATCAGGAAAGTTGGCAACGAGCATATTCACTGGTACAATTTTCCTGGTTCACATGGTTCGATGATCCACAGCTGGAAGCGTTGATAGTCGGACTGATAATAGTCAAACTTTTGTGCACAATGATGGAGAGCTGATTCACAGAGCTAGATATTCCATGGGTTGGATTTTGCACGAATGGCTAAGATAGGAAAAAATTGGCAAGTCAAAGATGAGAACTTGGTGGAGACTTTGGTTTACAGACTTTGAGAGTAGAGAAAAAGTGTCGAAGGTTGGACATCAGGTTTCGAGAGGTTCCCGAGAGAGGGGGGAGAAGGAAAGAGGAAAAGAGAGAGAGAGAAGAAGAAATGGGGAGTGGTGCCAATATCTTGTTAGATTTGTGAGCACCAAGAGAATGGCTTTCCTAAGCCCTTTGGGCGTACCATCAACGGGTCTACATCACGCTAAGTTTTCACCAACTAAACTGCTAGCAATAAGTAACCGAGAAAGAAGAGTAGAGCATAACGAAAGAAAGAGAAAGAGAGAGAGAGAGAGGGAGGGAGGGAGGGAGGGAGAGAAAGAAAGAAACTTGCATTCAAGCGCATACACGTCGAAGATTTCATATCCCACGGACCACCGAACCTTGGATAGGGATCATAGCACAAAGAGAGAAAGAGAAAGAAAGAGATGAAAAAAAGAAAGAGTGGGAGAGATAGAGTAATCTCGGGGTTCTGTACCCTCGAGAAAAGGCAAAAGGCTCTAGCGTCTTTAACCAATCACTATATACTACATATTCCATCCAACTATCCCCTCAAAAATTTTTAAGTCCACCACTTCTACGAAGAGCCCTTTTCTCTTTATCCCAGGTTTTCGATCTCGCCAACTTTTGTGGCAAAGTTTGCCAGTTGGTAAGAGAGGTGGAAGCCCATAGAGACCAGCGAGCTCCAAGCAAATGGATCGAAAAGATTTTGCACCCCGAAGGGGAATCAGTGTGGACTCGAATTCTGCAGGATTTCTGTTTCCGAACGTATGTTGCTTATACAATCACGGACTAAAGAAAAACAATAGAAACTTTGGTGTTTTTTTTGTCTTCCTTCAATAGCAAATCAGGTTATAAAACTATTTTTTTCAGTGTATATATGCACCACGAAAGGTTTTTAAAATGATCATGGAAAGCTTTGATTTTCAAGTCTTTTTATAAAGTACACGTACATAAGAAGCTCTAAAGTTTCATATTCATAAAATAGAAGCACCAGAAAGTGAGAGGCTGATTAAATGAAGAATATTGTAGTTGGAGGGAAAACGAAAGGAATACGAAGAACAAGGGTTTTCCTTTAAAACTAACGATCCCCGAGTCTGTGGAAAACAAACTTTCATCCATCACTCGGTACAGCGATGTATTCGTCGTTGAAAATAATGGTAATAATAAATTCGATAGTAAGCTGACGTACGTTTGTAATGAAATACACGGTACAACCAAACGTTGGAAATTATTCTTATTTTTTCACCTCGTTGTAATCCTCATTATGTTCAACCTTCGAAAAAAGCTTCGTTGAGAAATTCTTCGGCCTATTATTCGAGTATTCTTCTCTCGAGAAAGCGCGGGGCTGGCGAAAAGAGAATAAAAAGGAAGGAGAAAAAGATAGCAATAAGTTGTACAAGAAATAACGAAACCGAGAGTACAAACGAGAATAAGTAAAAGCGGAGCATCGAAAACGAAGATAATGCCGAATATTATATTCTCGGAATTTTCGTCGTCGTGCGCTTGAAATAAACGTGGTATGCTCTCTCGGTGTGTGGTGGTGGCGATGGTAACCACAAACGAGCGGTATTTCCCGGCTGAACGCAAAAGCTGGGATGAAGAGAAAAGCCAAAAAGAAGAAAAGTTCATGAGGAGAGGTCTTGGTCCTTCTCTTACTTACTCTTCCAATTGCCCCGCCATCAATTGCCCTCCTTCTCCCCTCTTTCTCCTTGGTCCATCTCGCCCCCTTCTCTCTTATCCAACATTTTCCCGGCTGACCCCTTCCGCATAATCTGAGATTTATCGCAAAAGACTTGAGGGCAGGGGGTCGCGAATCCATCGTTTACCCGTTGCTGGATTCTGTGTGGATTCTGTGTGCTGTGTGTGCGTTTGTGTGTGTGTGTGTACCAGAGACGAAGCTCTGGCCGCGCTGCCCCTACGTCATACAGGACATCCGAGCCAGAAGCTTCCCGGTTAGGACTGAACACCCGCGCGGTTACCGCTAACTGTATATAAGCTTTGGGCATCCATTAACTAAGCTCGTAATCCCTTCAGTTAAGTTAGCACATGGTGCGGCATGGTTCACCCACAGTCTATCGTTTCGACATGTGTATGGATGTGTGTGTGTGTGGGTATACAATAAATGTATATATTCTATGTGTTTGTGTTATAGAAGCTTGAATACAAGTAACCAACGGACAAGAAACAAAAGCTCCGGTTACGAGGTTCATCCCAGGATGGAATAAACCTGATGAGCAAACTCGAAAACACTTGATACATACATTTTTTTTATATCACTGAGAAATTCAAATTACTTGGAGAATTTTGTAGTAAAATTTTGAAAATAGGAAATAGTGGACGAGTGGTTGGTCTACTTGGAAAAAAAAACACTCGATTTGTTTATTGACAGAGCCATCAACGTCGATCAGAAAATGCCCTCCTTGAGCCCTTTTCAATATTCGATATTGAAAAAATCGACAAAATCGATAGAAATCTTGAAATGTTTTTAAAAAGATCGAAATGTAAAGATTAGCGAAATAACTGCAGAAATTTTTAAAGGAGACTCGAACACTCGAGTATTCATCCAATTTATGAGGAAGTTCAGTTGAGAAAAAAAAGTTCATGGGATGCCAAGTATGTAGAACGTCCGCAGCAAGCTAGTGACCAATGGCGTCGTTTACTTTTGAATAAAAGAGATCCTCAATATCCTTCCAACGGGATAGAGAAAATAAAGGTTGAAACTGAGAAACGGACAGTGTCAAGGCTTACCTGGCGCCCGGACGACATACTCCATGTCTAGGAGGTAAGTGAACCATTGGCATCAACGAGAACACGTAGTGAACGCTTTACTTGGACGCTTACTCAACCACCTGGCAAAGCTCGCGTTACCTGTGTACTTCGTACACACCATTGCCTTGTAAATAATTTATTTTCCACGGGAAATTCACAGGTGTCTGCACCATTTGGTGAAAATTCGTTAATACGTTTGTTTGAGTGTTGTACAAAAAATATTGATCGTCTTAAACTCGTCGCTGGTTCAGGCTTTCAGATTTTTTGTTAATTCAGCAGAATTCGTCAAAATTGATTTAAATTTTGTTTTTTTGTTTTTTTTTTTGTTTCCTCCATCACACTGGGTTAACGTCAAGATTTTCTGTAAGAAATGTTCGTCAGAAATGGACATTGCAAATAAATTCCAATAATACTGTCGTTTGCTTAGAATAGAGGAGAAAATAATCCACGTTTTTTTTTTTATTTGCTTCGTCTTTATTATTCTTCAAGCCAAAAATGGAATGACGAATAAAAAAAAAGTGGCAGAAGGCTGCAGGGCAAGGGAAAAGGAATCAATCGATTGAGCGCGATGTTGTTTAGGTGTTGTTTTTTTTATAGAGAACTCTTATCGCACCTAGAGAGTGTATGAAAAAC
>JACEOJ010009766.1:0-84992 GCA_013761285.1 Campoletis sonorensis
GTTTTTCATACACTCTCTAGGTGCGATAAGAGTTCTCTATAAAAAAACAACACCTAAACAACATCGCGCTCAATCGATTGATTCCTTTTCCCTTGCCCTGCAGCCTTCTGCCACTTTTTTTTTATTCGTCATTCCATTTTTGGCTTGAAGAATAATAAAGACGAAGCAAATAAAAAAAAAAACGTGGATTATTTTCTCCTCTATTCTAAGCAAACGACAGTATTATTGGAATTTATTTGCAATGTCCATTTCTGACGAACATTTCTTACAGAAAATCTTGACGTTAACCCAGTGTGATGGAGGAAACAAAAAAAAAACAAAAAAACAAAATTTAAATCAATTTTGACGAATTCTGCTGAATTAACAAAAAATCTGAAAGCCTGAACCAGCGACGAGTTTAAGACGATCAATATTTTTTGTACAACACTCAAACAAACGTATTAACGAATTTTCACCAAATGGTGCAGACACCTGTGAATTTCCCGTGGAAAATAAATTATTTACAAGGCAATGGTGTGTACGAAGTACACAGGTAACGCGAGCTTTGCCAGGTGGTTGAGTAAGCGTCCAAGTAAAGCGTTCACTACGTGTTCTCGTTGATGCCAATGGTTCACTTACCTCCTAGACATGGAGTATGTCGTCCGGGCGCCAGGTAAGCCTTGACACTGTCCGTTTCTCAGTTTCAACCTTTATTTTCTCTATCCCGTTGGAAGGATATTGAGGATCTCTTTTATTCAAAAGTAAACGACGCCATTGGTCACTAGCTTGCTGCGGACGTTCTACATACTTGGCATCCCATGAACTTTTTTTTCTCAACTGAACTTCCTCATAAATTGGATGAATACTCGAGTGTTCGAGTCTCCTTTAAAAATTTCTGCAGTTATTTCGCTAATCTTTACATTTCGATCTTTTTAAAAACATTTCAAGATTTCTATCGATTTTGTCGATTTTTTCAATATCGAATATTGAAAAGGGCTCAAGGAGGGCATTTTCTGATCGACGTTGATGGCTCTGTCAATAAACAAATCGAGTGTTTTTTTTTCCAAGTAGACCAACCACTCGTCCACTATTTCCTATTTTCAAAATTTTACTACAAAATTCTCCAAGTAATTTGAATTTCTCAGTGATATAAAAAAAATGTATGTATCAAGTGTTTTCGAGTTTGCTCATCAGGTTTATTCCATCCTGGGATGAACCTCGTAACCGGAGCTTTTGTTTCTTGTCCGTTGGTTACTTGTATTCAAGCTTCTATAACACAAACACATAGAATATATACATTTATTGTATACCCACACACACACACATCCATACACATGTCGAAACGATAGACTGTGGGTGAACCATGCCGCACCATGTGCTAACTTAACTGAAGGGATTACGAGCTTAGTTAATGGATGCCCAAAGCTTATATACAGTTAGCGGTAACCGCGCGGGTGTTCAGTCCTAACCGGGAAGCTTCTGGCTCGGATGTCCTGTATGACGTAGGGGCAGCGCGGCCAGAGCTTCGTCTCTGGTACACACACACACACACAAACGCACACACAGCACACAGAATCCACACAGAATCCAGCAACGGGTAAACGATGGATTCGCGACCCCCTGCCCTCAAGTCTTTTGCGATAAATCTCAGATTATGCGGAAGGGGTCAGCCGGGAAAATGTTGGATAAGAGAGAAGGGGGCGAGATGGACCAAGGAGAAAGAGGGGAGAAGGAGGGCAATTGATGGCGGGGCAATTGGAAGAGTAAGTAAGAGAAGGACCAAGACCTCTCCTCATGAACTTTTCTTCTTTTTGGCTTTTCTCTTCATCCCAGCTTTTGCGTTCAGCCGGGAAATACCGCTCGTTTGTGGTTACCATCGCCACCACCACACACCGAGAGAGCATACCACGTTTATTTCAAGCGCACGACGACGAAAATTCCGAGAATATAATATTCGGCATTATCTTCGTTTTCGATGCTCCGCTTTTACTTATTCTCGTTTGTACTCTCGGTTTCGTTATTTCTTGTACAACTTATTGCTATCTTTTTCTCCTTCCTTTTTATTCTCTTTTCGCCAGCCCCGCGCTTTCTCGAGAGAAGAATACTCGAATAATAGGCCGAAGAATTTCTCAACGAAGCTTTTTTCGAAGGTTGAACATAATGAGGATTACAACGAGGTGAAAAAATAAGAATAATTTCCAACGTTTGGTTGTACCGTGTATTTCATTACAAACGTACGTCAGCTTACTATCGAATTTATTATTACCATTATTTTCAACGACGAATACATCGCTGTACCGAGTGATGGATGAAAGTTTGTTTTCCACAGACTCGGGGATCGTTAGTTTTAAAGGAAAACCCTTGTTCTTCGTATTCCTTTCGTTTTCCCTCCAACTACAATATTCTTCATTTAATCAGCCTCTCACTTTCTGGTGCTTCTATTTTATGAATATGAAACTTTAGAGCTTCTTATGTACGTGTACTTTATAAAAAGACTTGAAAATCAAAGCTTTCCATGATCATTTTAAAAACCTTTCGTGGTGCATATATACACTGAAAAAAATAGTTTTATAACCTGATTTGCTATTGAAGGAAGACAAAAAAAACACCAAAGTTTCTATTGTTTTTCTTTAGTCCGTGATTGTATAAGCAACATACGTTCGGAAACAGAAATCCTGCAGAATTCGAGTCCACACTGATTCCCCTTCGGGGTGCAAAATCTTTTCGATCCATTTGCTTGGAGCTCGCTGGTCTCTATGGGCTTCCACCTCTCTTACCAACTGGCAAACTTTGCCACAAAAGTTGGCGAGATCGAAAACCTGGGATAAAGAGAAAAGGGCTCTTCGTAGAAGTGGTGGACTTAAAAATTTTTGAGGGGATAGTTGGATGGAATATGTAGTATATAGTGATTGGTTAAAGACGCTAGAGCCTTTTGCCTTTTCTCGAGGGTACAGAACCCCGAGATTACTCTATCTCTCCCACTCTTTCTTTTTTTCATCTCTTTCTTTCTCTTTCTCTCTTTGTGCTATGATCCCTATCCAAGGTTCGGTGGTCCGTGGGATATGAAATCTTCGACGTGTATGCGCTTGAATGCAAGTTTCTTTCTTTCTCTCCCTCCCTCCCTCCCTCCCTCTCTCTCTCTCTCTTTCTCTTTCTTTCGTTATGCTCTACTCTTCTTTCTCGGTTACTTATTGCTAGCAGTTTAGTTGGTGAAAACTTAGCGTGATGTAGACCCGTTGATGGTACGCCCAAAGGGCTTAGGAAAGCCATTCTCTTGGTGCTCACAAATCTAACAAGATATTGGCACCACTCCCCATTTCTTCTTCTCTCTCTCTCTTTTCCTCTTTCCTTCTCCCCCCTCTCTCGGGAACCTCTCGAAACCTGATGTCCAACCTTCGACACTTTTTCTCTACTCTCAAAGTCTGTAAACCAAAGTCTCCACCAAGTTCTCATCTTTGACTTGCCAATTTTTTCCTATCTTAGCCATTCGTGCAAAATCCAACCCATGGAATATCTAGCTCTGTGAATCAGCTCTCCATCATTGTGCACAAAAGTTTGACTATTATCAGTCCGACTATCAACGCTTCCAGCTGTGGATCATCGAACCATGTGAACCAGGAAAATTGTACCAGTGAATATGCTCGTTGCCAACTTTCCTGATGGCTCATTCCTCTTAGATTTATTTTATTCAATTACAAGTTATTGACTTTTATCTTCAAATTCTGTTTTTAATTTCAACCAATTTAATTTCCAACGAAGCAGCCTAGAACTCTGCGCGAATTCTAGGCTGCGCGCCGTTTGAGAGTCCACGAGATTCCAGTCAATGGAACACGCGCACGTAAATAACTTCTCCTCTCTATTGCACTCTGTGCAATATTAATTTCCAATATTCTCGCCGCAGCTTATTGCGCACCAGCGCTAAATTTACGCCAACGCATGTTTGACCAAATAATTGTTTTTGTGTTAATCGAAGAGAAACCCAAAATAAAAGACAAATGTCTCGCATTTTCATGCACTTCTCTTTTCGGAGTAATTTTTTTTTCTTTCTACGTTTTTATTTATTTTACTGTCTCGTCCCTTCGTTGGGAAATATTTCAACATTGTACCAACGGTACTAATTCAAGAGTGCAAGTTAAAATCGAGTTTTGCCGAGTTTCAAATTATCTCATTACAATTTACAAAGTGCCTTCGTTCAAGTAGATTTTATTAATCATCACTTAACAATGCAAATCGATCGACCTATTTTTTATTTTTCTATTTTTCGTATTATCAGAGTTAAATTATCTTCAATGTGACGCAACCTCGATATATCTAAACAAAAATAAAAAGAGACGAGTAGAATAATTAATGAAGCAAACTTCAATTGCAACTCGATCACGTAATCAAACGCATCATCTCAATCAATGAGAGAAACGACAAAAATTGCATTGGACATTATCAACGAATAACATTTCTCCTTCAGAAGAGAATCAAATTATTATAAATATTTTATACTCAATCAATCAGTGTAAAGAGCAGATGTTATGGGTAAATAATATATTTATCTGTATCGATCTTTACGTGATGAAACCTCACGAAACGATAAATACGTGGAATTAATAATCAAATAAAATTGTGCGATCTAAAAAAAAGTGTTCAAGAAAACTCAATATCAATATTTTTATGTTTCCGGTTAACTAAAAGGATATTTTATCTCGTACATCCCACACAAAATATATCGTTTTTTACATTGATGCTTGGATGGTTCGAAGGATGCGATAGAGTGAAAAAAATATGCACGAAGAAACATCATTCTGGCTGCGTGCTCCTGGTGCAATAATTCGTAATAAAAAAATAATAATAAAAAAATAATAATAAAAAAATGAAATAAAAATAAAAATGTGAAAAATAAGAAAGTATAGAGAAAAAATATGTCGCGTAATGTATCGCATGGTATATCGATGTACCAGAGTAACTATTATAATTTGCATGCACAAAGAGGGTTGTGGGAGAGGAAGGCTTCAAGATAGAGGCTC
This sequence comes from Campoletis sonorensis, assembly GCA_013761285.1. Lineage (NCBI taxonomy): Eukaryota > Metazoa > Arthropoda > Insecta > Hymenoptera > Ichneumonidae > Campoletis > Campoletis sonorensis. Next base: position 4,995 of record JACEOJ010009766.1, read on the forward strand.
GTATTATCGCTGGCGTGATGACGTGTGTTAGTTGAGCGTAAATGCACGGGTGCATGCACCCTCCTCGTCGAGGTGACAGTCGAACGGTACGAGGTTTGTGTACGTATTACTATACAAACTTTACCCTTACACCAGATACGAACTTATGTTAAATACTGAATACGTATATATTTATTAAATAAATAGACGTGGTGGCAATTTGGAACCCCAATCCTCCCTTCGTCTGTTTTACTAACAACAACAAATGGATCATCTTGAAGAGTGACGTATTTTGAGAGTAACCAGTCAAAAAACACGTACTTTTGAGAATTTTTCAACAGAGGCAACATTAGGGATGAATTTTCAGTTCCATGGTATGGAAAATATTACAATGAAACAATACAATAGAATAAAATATTGACGCTTCGATGGTGGATAAAGTAAAAAAAAAAAAAGACGTTCCCATAAGAACTGATGGCAAATTTATTTACAGAATTCGCAACTTTCGTGCTTCGTTAAGAAAACGTTAGACATTCTGTTTGGTTGTCGATCTGTTCAAAATGAATTTTCCTCGAAAACGCTTTCCAAGTTGACTTTTTGAATAAATTATCCTTAGGAATGCAATGTTGCAGTCTTTTCATGAACTATAAACAAAATAGTCCTGCAACCATCTTTCGTTCGTTTTTGTGAACATTTTCACGCATCAACTTTCCACGCGCGAAGTTGGAGGTGCGTTGACGGTTTTTTAAAACAATCGGGAATTTGCTAGACCAGGCAAAGGTCCAAAAGATTTGGTTGGTAGTTTAGTTGGTAGTTTAGTTTTTCTGCATCATAAAAATTGTTTGTGAAGCGATATCATTGAAACAGGATTGGAATTTCTGCGACGAGCTAAACATATAAACATTGATAACCACATGAGTTTCGTGAGCAGACTAAGACTCAATGTAACAGGGTGATTGCCAAGGGGAACTATTGGCATAAACACGCTTCCATGGTAATGATTGCCCGATGGAGAACGACGCGGGTGGAGTGGGATGCCAACAGAATCGCAAGGTCTATGAAAGGACAGGTAAAAGGATTGAAGGGAGCAACAGAAGAAGAAGAAGAAGAAGAACGGGAAGGTACAATGAATTTGGTTGAAATAGAAGAGGGGAAATGGATGCGTGTTGCACGCAAGAGAGATTTTGCCTCTGGCCATGTTATCTTCACTCAACCTTTGCGTTTATCGCAGCTTTTATGTCATAGTATATATTGACTAAAAGTGACAGAGAAACAAAGAGAGAAAGAGAGAGAAAGAGAGAGAGAGAGAGAGAGAGAGAGAGAGAGAGAGAGAGAGAGAGTTTGAGGAGTGATCGTTCCTTCAATGTACGAGGCTTGACATCCGTTCCAATTGATCATTATTACTTTATATCTGGATCATGACATCGCACATGTGGTACGTACGAAGCTGAAATAGAGCACATATACAGACATATATGTTAATACACGAGCTTATATTCCGAGGATATCAGTGGTTGGTCAGCTGTTGGCTATCGTAGCGACAAAATTGCATCGACGTTTCTCGCTGGGAATATTAATATAATATCGTATCCTATATTACGTCGAGAATGATTATCATTTAGCTATTATCGCTATTAGTATCTTTAGAAAAGATAACAATGTACTGGCACTCTCTATAGAGGACGAGGAGACTCGTCACTGTTGTATTATTAATTGCGTTAGACGTGTTTCCATCGTAACTATTATCGAGTGAATAAGGATGTGGTGCTGAAATCGATTATAATTCAAAATTGGAGTAAAAATATTTGCCCTGTTGTTAATTTTTGAAGAAATAATCATTGACGCCTTAGGTCACTTTGGTTTTTATGCTGCTCGGTCGAAAATCATTTTTCTCCACTAGACAGACTCTCGTAATTATGAGTCATGATGATTTTCGTCTCGATGTTATTCATTTTGACGTTTTCGACAATTTCCCTCGAAATTTTCTTCTGACACATTTCACACGAGTGCTCGCCCAGTCGAATACACGGGGACGAATGCTCTCGTCGTTGAGCGCTCTCGTCAACAAGCCATTAGTAACTATTGAATGACATGCATGTTTCGAAAATTACTCGTATAACTTTACGCGATGAAAACGAGGGCGACGTTCTTTGTCTCATTAAAGAATTTTCATATATATCGTTAATACGATGAGAAAAATTTAATTATTTATTTAGTAACGTTGACAGTCCGCACTAATCGCACTGTCGTGAAATAAATCTTGACTCCCGAACAAGTCTTTAATCTGAAAAATTCGCTGTTCATTTGTATAAATAAATGTACGGCATTGTACTCTGAATTATCAGCCAGCTTTTCATTATCCGAAGTGCTAAAAGCAATAACTGAAATGTATCATTGTGGAAAATGAAAAAATAACGTAGAGTATTGAAGAACAAAGGGATTGCGTGTGCTACTTCAGCAATGAGAAGTAAATCTGTTGATACGTTTTTATTCTACTGGAAGTAACACTCATTGTTATTAATATATTTTTCATTATAATTATTATCTTGTTGGTTAATTCATTAATGATCGATGAGTTTTTGTCGCGTTGGAATTCATTGGACCATAAAAATGACTGATCGATTGAATTTTCTGATTTTTTCCTCTCCACTGAGCTACGTCATCACCTAGTCACGGTCTGTTCCTAATTTGTCTTACTCCAATAATTAATATCTAGTCAGGAAAACGTCAGATTTAAAGACATTATGAAACTTTGTCACTCGGCAATCGATCCCCAACGGAGTTTTCGGCATTGATGATTCGTAGAGGGGATCCTGATGTTTCGTTCGTACAAAGACATCCAAAAACATCACTAGAACTCATTATCCAGACAACCTTCGTCATTTATTCTGTTCTTCAACAGTAATTGCTGTTGCGTTGTGTTCCAAATATCGCGAAACTCATGTTTTGACTCTTTTGCGGATTCCCTTGGCGTAAATCTTCGTCAACAGCGTCCATCATATAAAAGTTTATAAATATCTGCTCAAAATGACAGAAAGTTGTTATTAAAAAATAAACTGAACGGATGAACAGCTGATTCATCGTAAAAAGATTCAGTCTTCCATTTGATACGATAAGCAATTAATTATGCTTCTCATCAACGGAAATCTTCTCGTGAAATCTTATTCTGATGAAATCCATCATATTTATTAAGGAATAAGGTGCACCGGAGATTTTGGAAACGAGAAATAAAGGCACCAACCCACATATTCGTTGGAGTTCAAAGTAAGGGACGTGAAAAAAAAATCATGCCCTTACAACGGAGTAAGGGTTCCAATTACTCGGAGATTAAGTGGAAAATAGCGGTGAGGGTAATACGAAGGAGAAACAAGGAATCGACGAACCATTGAGTTTGCGGTAATGAGGTATTGTTGGTTGTGGCGTTTGGGTATTCGGAGTTTGGAACTCACATGCGGGCATTAAGTAGTTAAAGGCTGGAAGGGCAGACGAGAGGGATTGCGGTGACCAGGATAACTGTAACATGTAGGAAATGCGTGTATATCCTGTGAGTGTGTGTGTGTGTTGTGAATGTGCACATGTAACATAGAAAGACCGTTGGTTGGGACTGTTTGGTTTTGAGAAGGAGCAGTGCTCTTTAACGCCAGGGTGCGGTTCCCTTTGTCGAAAGGCATTGGAGGGCTGTAGTATTTCGACTGGTGAAAGTTTAAGGGGCGAGATCGTTGTGGATTGCAGGTTAAATCATATGCAGTAAGTCTTTATTATTCTCAGCCGATGAAACAGTGTCTGGAACACTTGTACACCGATCAGTCACTTTTGTTCAAGGGCTTTTGAATTTGTCGCGCTTTCACCAGTGCCCTTTTACGATGTTAACTGTACGAACTGTGGGAAGCTTGCAAAAGGAGGAAACGGACGAGAGTTTTGGGGAAAGAGAAGAAGAAAAGTATGGAAAGAAAGGAAGTTAAGGTGACCTGTCTCTTATCGATCAACGAACCTTTCCAAGATATTTCTTTTTGTTCGCTTGCTTTTTTTCTTCTATCCCTCCCAATATGTGTATAGAAATAAAAAAAACGCTTGGGTTGGACGTATCTTCTTGCTCTGTTGCTCTTGCTCCTGGGCTCCTAGAATTCAATGTTTGCACAGAGGGTAAGTGAATTCGGGGTCGTACATCAGGCTCTTGTCCTGAATAGGGGAGGAGACCTCGGCCCACGAAACGCTCGAGTTTCATGACTATCATTTCCACATTACTCGATAATTTCCATATTCATATTCCTCTGACTCCTCCCTTTTCCTCTACTCTCTCTCTCTCTCTTTCTCTGTATTTCTCTTTGCTTGCTCACACGAATATCCAACCCAGCAGCAGCGTCAGGCCCGTTTAACTTATACATTATATTCATCGTAAATTATTTCAAACAGCGATTCACGCGAATTATTTTGTCGCAAATGCTTATCGATTATTCCGCATTGTTTGGTCAAATCTGATGCTGATTTCAATCGATGCCATTGTTCCAGTTAAGGTTTCCTCTCTCATATTTCGGCCCAATTATATCACGCCCACGAGGAATTTGATGCGCAAACATATGCACACCCGATTCGGATATTTCAATGCTTTCGAATCATGTGCACGAAGGATAGATTTTTTTTCTCTAACAATTATAATCAAATTGGTGTTTATGATAATTTTTACAAAATATTATTTACGATACGATACTGGATCCTCCTGTTGAGTATGTCAAAAGCCATGTAATTAAACATTCTAATAACATCGTCCCATCCGTTCCAAAGATAAAAACACTGTACAGATAAACAAACGAACTCTAATGTACACGTGGATCGAATGAAGGCATTGACAAGCGAGGCTGGCAATGGCTCGGCTAATTGGGGTTTAGTATTAGGGCAAATGGAGCTGATTGAAGGCCTTTATGTCAGTGGAGAATTAGACTTTACCGGTCATAGTGCCTTTCAATGATATCAACATGAAAGTGCTACAATAATTCGTTGAGAAAAATGAACTAACGTTGAAATTCAACAGTTGAGTGAAAAGTCCTTAAACTGAGTATTATCATCAAAAAAAAGGATATACCAAAGAAAAATGTATGTTGATTTTTGAATAAAAGGGAAAGATTACCATATCGAAAATATGGAAAGATAGAGCACGTAATTCACGTTGACATTTGAAATTCATTTGAATGAATAAGAAAAAGAAGAAAGAATAAAAAGAAGTAAGAATAATTTTGCTATTATATATGCGATTTCCTGTGGAAAAAGAGATTAAAGGCGGTGAAGAGAGTGCTCCTTAAGTGAAAGCCGCGTTTGTCGAGTCTGAAAGCTCGTTTTGCGGAGTATAGAATTGTGCATATAAGAGAGAACTCAGAAATGGAAATCGTCGAAAGGTACAGAAAGGGTGGTAAAATATATGTGGATAGGGATAAACATGCGGAAGGAATGGAAAGGCAGAATGAAAGAAGGGGATAAGAGAAAGAGAGAGAAAGAGAGGGGAGAGAGAGAGAGGGAGGGAGGGCAAGAAAGAGAAAGAGATAAGGAGATGCCTGCACGAAAATTCGAATTCCTATATATTTCTATACACCTCCAGTTGTGCCCATATACGATACTCACTTTTGAACTGTTTTCTATATTTGTATGTGGTGCGCGTTCACTCGGTGAAGAGCACTTTGGCTCGCTGTGTGTCCAATAAAATGGAAATGTCCTACGCTGTGACAGGCCTTCCACCCTGCCCTCCTTTATTGTCCCATAAGAGTAAACAGCTTGCGAGTACGATCGTGGACCGTTGACTGAGCGGGTTTGAGATATACGTTGCTAACCACACATAAAACACTCGCCACCGCATATCACTCTCAAATATAATAATGGACTACAAGACGGACAAACTTGAAAACAATACAAAAAGCTTGTAAAACACTCGTAAAACGCTGTTTGTTCTGTCCAAAACCAACAATTTCGTTACAGGAAAATTGCAATTACGAATTGACCTTTGAACCTTGAGACAAACTCAACTTACTGGGAAACTTGTTTGAAAATGACCACAATTTTAGCCCTTGACGATCCTCGTAATAAATTATCAACGCAACGATCTCATTGGTTGATGAAGAAATCTCAAAATATTTAGTCTGCTGTTTTTCTAAACAAGTTAAGATAACTGATGTCATTTTGTTGATCAAATGATTGCATATCTGTGACAAAATCAATGAATTTAATATGATACGAAGACGCAGTGAACTGGCACTCGATAAGGAGTCTACCATTTAATATCCACGGATGATTAACCACATTCGTGGCTATTCTGTCGATCAGACTCAATCAGAGGATACTACACCTGGTTCATCCATTCACGTAGATGTATGCACAGACATTGTTTAGCAAGGAGAAGAGATAGGTTATCAGGATTATGTGTCAGTGGTGCTCACTGTTACCATAAAGTGGAGAACGTAGTGTTGAATCTTCCAACGTGATTTGTTTTGAAGTTTTGAACAAGTAATAAACATTAAATAAATAAATTTGTTGAAATTCTATAGACATAATGATTGCCCTTAGGATTTTGACAGATTTCTTCAATAAAATTAAACCAAAAATGCTCTTGTTTTGGGAATCGATGAACCACGAAGTTCTAGGGTTCAAAAAAATCCCTTTGACATCAAACATCACCTGGTTGTTTTTCAACAACGATAACGTTTACAACCTCGTGATGTTTTTCGGTAACGCGTGTGAAAAAATTTGATCCATGAGAATTCAGTTTCCATGGCACTGGCTTTGATCCATGAATCAATTTATTTTATAATGAAATTCTTCGAACATTATGCAACTAAAGTGGTTGTTCAATGACGGAGATCCTCTGACAAGCATCAAATTTCCAATATCTGTATCGCTACTAACGCATGTAAATTAAATTTCGAGTATGTTTTTCAACTAAAGTCCTTCGCGTATATTTTAACAAGCATAGATGAACATGAGGACGTAGTAGCCTGCGGGATTAAACTCTTTCTCTCTTTAACCTTTTTCACAGGTCAACTTTGTTCTGTGTAACTGTGTAACCTCTTTTTCGCTTGACTTTCTCTGCTTTCAACTTGTACATTTAACTTCCCTCACCCAGTTAACCTGAGGATCCACCGGAACTCACAAAAACTTTCACAACGGAATTTCATCCACATGTTATCAGCGGAAAACTGTTATGAAACTTAACGTAACAGAGGAAATCCAATGTTTCAAGAATTTACTTACGCAACGTTTTACTTAGGAGGTCAGTTGAACATTTAGATTCCAGTGGACCATTCCGTTCGGAATTTAAGTTTGTATTGGTGGGATTCACTCGCTTCAAAATCTCAATGAGGAAAATATTACGATCAGAATTCTTCAGAACATATGTAACGAAAAGGAAATAATAGCTCCAAAATTCTACAAAAGTTTCACACACAAATAAAGTTCACTGATATAAATAGAAAGGCCTGCCAGAGATTTTATAATATTTTTCGTTGACCTATAATTGGCAAAATATTTTAGTAAAATCGTTACGTTATTGATGATGGCTCGTATTCGTAATTCAAATTCCATCGTAAATTAATCTTGATTAATTATAACAAAAATACCAAGATAAAGTATTTTTATACAACAATGGATTAAAAAACCATTACAATTGCAAATATGGTTTATTTATATTCCAGACTTTCAGTCTTAAGGACCCTCGTATTATAACAATAACAGCTCTGACCGTAGACCAACAGTAAGTACGATTCAGTGAAAAGAAAAAAAAAAAACTAGTTCTTTGGCTGAATTCCAATTTTTAGTTCGTACGTGGCGAGCATGCTTACAAGTATTTCGGGAATGCAATAAATGTGTAATTGATGACGATGGGAATATTAAACGCGTACCTTGCTGTTCCATATATCTTATGAATACGTATAAATACATTTTTATTTTTAATTTGAAATTTGGAAAAGCACGAGAAAAGGATTAAGAGTTCAAGTTGTAAAATCAATGAGGTCGAAAGTAGTACAAATAATGTATTTAAGGGCCGAACGAGAGAGGAACTAAAAGACGAGGGTGGATGGAAAGTGTACGAATTTCGTGAAGGTTCGTAACGTGCCAAGCTTCTAATTTGTTCACTGAAAACTACCTCCTTCCTATCAACCTGTATTTTATACACAGTGTGTTGTATATAAATATAAATGTACAGTTGTGTGTATGGAAGAGCTATCCGTGTCTTTATCGTGTCTAAAGGTACGTGCCTCTTGTATCGAGATGTTGAAAACTAAGGTTATATGTGTGTAGTATTGAGAGTAGGAAAAGGATGTGGAGTAGGAAACACGAGAGAGGGCCAACGTTAAAGTCTTGGTTGAAACGCCAGAGGGTGATGTGGGAGGAAGATGAGGCAAATTCTATGGAGCTAGAACTCTCTCTTCAGCTAGTGTACGAATTCAGATAACGAAATGTAAATCAGTCCTCGCAGACAGCAGACGTTTCGACTGATTCTTCTCTGAGTTTAGAAGCGCATGGAGCTCGATGAATAGCTTCAACGGTAGAAACATTGAAACATTAGAAGAAGAGGTTGCTGTAGATACTGCAACGTAAAGTTTCCATTTTATGCTCTGTGTATAAGAATTCAAATGACTCTCTGATTCACCATGAAAATATAGATTTGATTTTTGATGCAAATCCACTCAGGACTTGGCAAACTATGTTCCAATTAGCGACTGTCACATTTTCTAGTGAAATAATTAGGTTACTGGTGCACCCAAATGGACGAAATTCGAGGTTCTATAAATGAAGATTCAATTGATTGTCTCCTCGAAGGTCGCCAGAGTGTATTTATTGATTCGAAGTATTTTCCAAACGATACTTTTATTCAGAAGCTAGTATTCGATCGATAGCTCTTTGAAATATTGAACTGACACGCTACGGGCCAGTGATATTTATCAAATTTATCGTCATGATATCTTAACTCGAATGTACAACGCGTCGCCATTTTCTTTCAACGATGAAAAGAAAAGCTAGCAACCGTATGTAATAAATATGACGTGGCCTCTTTTTCATTTTAAGAGCCCGGTGCGGTATTATCCGATCCCAGAAGTATAGTCCACTCACCACACTCGCCACGTATGTACGCGCGAACTGAAAGCAAAAAATTTTGGGGCTTTCGCAGAGTGTGTCGTGCGGCACGATGTACATGCGCTCGCTGGTGTTAAGGTACCACAGTAAAGTAGAGCAGAGAGTTGAGACGAAGGAAATGGAATTTCCACACCTGCACACCCATCTTCCCACTTTCGTACCGACGATGTTTTCATTCTCGTGTCGTGTTCCTCCTCACCCACCACTCCCACTAAATCCAACCTATATATGTTCATATCACACCGAACTGGCTACGTGTATATCTAAAAGGCCTAGTCACGTTTTCGCCTCGACCATCGATCAGTTGCGTTCAAATTCTTCGCGGTGAATTCTCGCCATCTCACGTTTTTCCGTCGCGACGTATCGACTTTTATTCTTCCTTTTTTTTTCATCAGATATCACGAAAACCTATTTATCGTTTTCGCCACTTCCATTATTATTATGATTTTTTATTTTATCGCAACTTGTCAAAAATGTATGCTACTTGAATTCTTAGTTGAATTTTTACCTGTCGTCGTCGCAGAATGTTTCGGAGAATTATGCGCTACTGATATTTCAGGTCAAGTATAAAAATTTATAAATTTTTTTTTTGTTTTTTTTTTGTTTTTCTTCGAGTACCACGCCGCTTATCCTTTTCAATGTAAAATGAATTTCCGTATCTTTCCTCTGTCCTTTTTTCATACTGAATTTTATCGTCCTAGGAGAGTGTGCCAGTGCAAATCCCTTATCCCGAGGGACTGTCACGTTCATGATTTGTCGGCGTTCTCATGTTGTGTTTTGCTTGCGAGAAATTGTACGTATATCTAGCCTCTGTTTTATACAGCTCTCTGTGCATTTTACTACAGACACAATATGCTGCAAACTGGAGCTGCTCTCAGATCTATTTCCGTTCTCCGTCATACTTCTAAGGTTCGCCCATGTTTAACTTTTTGCCTTTTTTCAAAAGTCGTCTTTTTTCGCACGTTCTTATTCAACTTCGATCCTTCCCACGTTGAAGCAGATTTTTCGTACTTATTTTTAGCTCCGAATGTTTTTTAACCTCAATTTTTCAATTTATTCGATAGATTCATTAAAAATTGTTGCTGTTTTAGTTTTCCGAATGAAAAACAAAGATACTCGCGACTCCTGGATGTCAATATAGTTATTTTTTTAAAGCTAAAGCCTGCAATGTGGGATTACCGTATAACGATGAGCGTGCACTCAACGAATTAGCATTGCAAACCACAGAGAAACGTCGTCGCTACAGATTATATACATATATATATATAAATACTATTGATTCAAATGGAATTCCATTGGCCTCACCCTTTCAACCTAATGGTTATGTATTTCATGTTTCTCTTTCATTTCGTGATGACGCCACAACGGATTTGCACTCATTCATAAATCATGCGATTTATATGTCCATTTAGTATTATAACACGAGAATCAATCGTCAGACGAACATCGCATCGTGTATTTGATCGTAAATTTTGTGGTCAAGAATACTATTAATCTTTAATATAAATGGAGCTGTCACACACACAATTTTATCAATTGTTTTATCATCCTAATTTTTCGTGAAATTATTTTACCGTTAGTTGTTAAACTGATTTATGAAAGTATAAATATCTAAAAAAAACTGGAATTCTTTTTTGATTTACTTCCAGGGAATTTTAGTAGAATTGTTGAAAAAAATACTTCAATTCAATTTTGCATCCATGCATTATTTTAAAGCTTTAATTAAGGTGTATCAATACTGCTATCCCATCAGTTCGAAGACACAAAGTTTTGGTTGTTAATTACCAATTGAATGTTAATGAGACATTATTTGAATATGAAAATTGAAAAATCGAATAAACGTGAGATTTTTTAACGAGTTGAAGGTAATGAATAAAATAAAAAGTGTTCAAAGCAAAAAAGAGTTTTTTGACGACGCCCTTTTGTCAGTGAAATTGATTGCTCGTTGATAGGAACTGTTTGACGAGACCCAAAATTTACGACTTTTGCTTACAATTTAAGGAACGACAATGAATTCTGAAATTGTCGTGCCCAGACAGCTTATCCTTCGTCTCGATCATTAATTGTCTTATTTATTGCGACAGCACCAGGTGCAAATTGCGTGACAGGGTTGTTACTTCCAAATTAAAAGGATTAACGAGGATGCTGTGAATCTTTCGTTCTCTTTTGCACCATCTCATATTTTCTATATTCTCGAAGCACAACAACACAAAACCAACTGGGATTCTTCCTCCTGGACCAAAGGAAATTCGTATATATGTTAGCTTCTATTTTCTCCAATAATACGTCTCAGGAGTCCAATATACGACCAGAAAGGGTCGTTTTGTTGTTGGTCAACGACCAAGTATTATAAATATATATTTATTCATAATCTCCCCGGTTTTTCTCGGCCAGATTTGAAAATATTGTTCTTGCACTTTGTCTGGACCGTTTTTGATTGGATAATCAATTCGTAAAATACTTTGAATCTATTTGGTCTGTTGCAACATATTTTTAGATAGTGGACTTTTTTTCAATTGTATTTTTATTGTAAATATTGATTTCCAGGTAATTTACCATAAATATTAAATATTTTTTCGAATGGAAATCAACCGGTTCGTGAAAGAAAGCTCTGGGTACGTTTTTGGACGTTATTTTCGTTTTCTCTAGCCATAAAATAGTTTTTTTTTTTCCTCAGTTAACGTTTTTATAAAATAAAATTCCAAGGACTAGATCATTGGATGATTATAATCGTCAATAGAACTTAAGTTCACACCATAAGATTTTTCATCATTTCCTCGTGTTCGAACATCATTTACTTTGAGAAATTAATTGTGACAGGACGATTCCAACAGTTTGGTGGCTCGTAGGGAACGATGAAGAGCTGACTCAACTGAATACTATGAACGGCGTTCGACTGCTTTCGCGTGCCTTCAAGCAATTCGTTGGTGTTTTCGATCGTTTTCATCGCAAGTTAATACTCGGGTCTATATCAACCATTTCCGTTATCGGAAAACGCTCCAAATATTTCAAATAAAAATGATATGATGTCGTACGCTTAACCTCTCTTTTTTCTCTTTCTCTATCGTTCCGTAGATGCGGCTGGATAAATTCTCCAAGTTGTAATATAAAGAATGAAAAGTAGGAACGAAGAAAAATATATTTCAAAGTTCGTAAAACCTTGAGGCAAATCATCGAGAGTTTCTTTCTCCATAAATAACAGTTTAATGCTGAAACGGTCATCGATTCATTGGAAAGGAAGTTGTTAATGCTGCAAAAATTGTTTAATAAACTTTCAAACGAAACGGTTATTTATGTTTCCATTGATTTTACTTGAAGGATATTCTTTCATCCTAAATTGACTGACGTTTTTCCTCAAGTGCAAAAGTCCATCATGAACTTTTATCTTCTCCGGAGGACAATATATTCAATATGTAAATGAGGATTTGAAATTTCGGATTGAAGAGAGTTTAGGCTAATAGCGAAGTGTTGAAACAGTTAGGATTAGGCAGAGACGATGTTTTGATAGGAGTTTGAACAAGCGAATGCATAAGGGCATTCGATCGAAGTGGTAGCATCATTGGTGTTTAGATTTCGATGGTATTAAATCGTCTGGATGCTTCGGATGAGAATGTTGGCATTGAGAGTTTTGTGATTCTTCACAAAGATGTGTGTATGTGTGTGCGTGCTTGTGTGTTCACCTAGACACGATATTTTGGAACGAGGAAGCCTGGAGCAATTCGCCAGGGCAATGCTTCCGGTAAAGACGGAGAGTTTGAAAGCTGGTGCTGGTTGACTTACCTCTAAGGTATAATCCTTCATCCTTCTTGACGGGCCTTAGGGCCGCAACCTTCCGGGTCGTTATTGGCGCATCGATGTATTATTCTCTCCCTCTCTCTCTCTCTCTTTCTCACTCTCTCTCTAACGTACATATTGTATAAAATAGGAAACCATCAGAATGGTATGTGGCTAGTTCCATAATCCTCGTTGCCTTGGAAAATCCGAGAAGCCGAGATCAAATGTTTCATATAGGATTAATATGAAGCCTTCGTGATGATGACAACGTGGATGTAGGAGCCCGAGGCGCGGCCAGCGTTCCGTATATAGGCTCCTTTTCCCTTTCTCCATAGAGATTATTCTCCACTGAGAATATGGCTATATGGCGAAGTTACTTCCAACTGGTTTATATACGGCATCCATATTTTTCATCGACTATATCTGCGAGACATTGCGACCTAATTATATGCACCATAGATTTTCGATTCTGGAATCTCGCGATCCATTCTTTTAGAGGTAAACCCCACAATGAGGTTATTCGTTGGTCAACGTTATTTCATTCAACTTAAAACGTTGCTCTAGTGCAACGATGGAATTGAATTAATACTGTTCTTTTTGTTCGACGAACATTCGATTATGAAAATTATGGAAACTCTTAAAATCGTGACGGAGTGACGAAAAATTGTAAAAATCAAAGGAAATTCAAATTTTCATAGAATCACTAATCTTTCCGATGCTTTTTTATAATAGTTTCAAACGTCATTAGTCGTGAAGTGGCCCAATTTCGACGCCACAATATCTGAACCGTATTCCCTTGTACTTGACCTACTTTATAGCCTTTAAATCTCGATATTTTTGACAATGGCTTAAAGAATGTGGAAGAAACGTTGAGTTTTGAAACCGCAAGCGTGGAAGCCATAATTTAATGGGCAAATATCGAGGATCAAAAGCTTTAAACTCCAAAAGGATTTGTTTGATCGAAAATTATTTTAAAAAATGTTTAATATCCTTTTTTAAAAGACTTAGAAAAAAAAAACATCAATAGAGCACTTACCTTTAGAACTGTCTTCTTCGCCAATCAAAAAATGATGAAAAACGATTTAACAAGTAACGAGGTTGTGAACGACGAGTACAATTAGTCGAGCGACAACCCAAAGCGCTGAGTATTTATTGAAAACGGATTTTTCACTATGTACAAACGTATTAAATAGATTGTGAACATTTATACAGGGTGTGAGTTTAGTTAATAGTAAATATAATCGTAGTACATCGTATATATTCATACATGATGATACGCCATTGATAACAATAGTTGATAACTGTCTAAAACTACAGAACCGTGACAACTTTCTCAGTGCAGTGTTCTCTTACATCAGGATATATTTATTTACAATTTCAATTTAAATATTAATAATAGTTCTTCTTAAAATTAAACTTGCTCTCGAAAATTAATGATTATTTCTAAAAGTATTGCACGCTCGATTATTCATTAATAATATTTGAATCTTTCACGTGGATTTATCGGCGATGAATTTTCGTCACATTTCTTTTTTTCTTTCCTTTTTTTTTTTGACAACAATTGTGTGTCCAGCACGAAACAACGCGGTTCCGAAAGCGATTAACTTCCCGTGTCTTGAATCCTTCTTTTTTTTTACAAGCTATCTTTCTCCCTCCCTTTTTTCCCTCTTAAAATGTATTTATAACGAGGATAGAGCATGTTACATCCTTCAACGATTAAAAATCATTTGCACATCGATCCGTCTTAACATCTTTTATTGTTCGTCAGCATTTTTAATAACTCTTCCCGCTGCATAGATCTCTCCTCCTCTCTCCTTTATCCTTTCATTTTTAACTACACAATTGAACCACAGGATGTGTGCTTTTAAATTCTCCTTTTTTTCTCTTCTTCCCGTCAAATTATTCCCTTTTATTTCACACATCCATTCATTATCACATTACGTATAGGTACATTCTTTACCAAGAGCTCGATACTACATTTATTTATGTACGTATATACGCGTGTATTTATTCTTTAAAATATACATCAGATTATGTCGAATAAAAAAAATGTCTTCTTTTTTTTAACTTCCATTTCGAAAAACGTAAAAAAAAAAACAAAAAACTTTGAGTTTCAACGTTTATTTGACTAGCATGCAGTACAGCAGTCACCTTAATCGAAGATTCTGATGTTAACTAATATATTTAACTGATAAAATAAAGAATTTCTAAGAAAAAAAAACTCCAAAACTTATGAATCAAAGACGAGAATGAAAAATAACTAAATATTGTTTTCCTGATTTCACTTGCGATGCACATTTGGCTCGTGAGTGAGTATGAAGATCGTGGATATGTTGAAATTCCTCTATAAATTATCAGATCTCTGTGACCATGGTATATTTTAAGTTCCAGATTCCCAGCGATTCAATGTGTTTTAATATTTCGTGATGAATTTGCTTATATATACTAGTCCGTCTGCTCTTATTATTTCTTGGATTGATCGAGGTATTTACATATATATTTGTTTCCAAGATAAATATATACTTGAATGATTGGTAACATTTTTATTTCGTAAATTCTATAAGGTCTCAATCTATGCAAAAAAAATTTTTTTTAATGTTTTGCACGAGGTGCATGATTGAGACAATATAAAAGTGTATGAAAAGAAGAGTTTTAGGCGAAACAATGATTGCTGACGTGGAAGTTCACATGTGTATATACAGAACGAAAAAAAAAAGTGAGATAGAAATTATAGGAAAAAAAGTAACGCAAGCATATAATCGAAAAATGTATTATTTCGCTGGAGAAGCAGAAAAACACATTCCTTTTAAAATTCAAAGGGCCGAAACACACGAATTGAAAACACGAGGGTAACAGGAGTAAAAAAAAAACATTAATTGCCTTGAACTAACAAAGAGCACTTTTTTTTCGCTATTTTTTTTTCTCCAACGATCGTATCTGCTAATTGCTTCGTGCCCCACGAGCGGTAATAAGCGTATAGCTTTTTGTTTTTTAAGCTAAAGTCACATCCTGCTGTTTTTAGAAGCCTCTATTTATCGATATTACACTGCAGCTTCGGCGAATTTCCTCGAGCTGCACAAGTAGACCTTTCCACTTCATTGTTTCTCTGCATATTTATTTTTAGCCGAATTTATCGATGCAAGTATTGCACACCATAACACAATCGATTTATTAGCTCAAAATAAACAAAATAAAAAAATTAAAAAATTCTAAAAATTTAAAATAAATTGCCACAATGGATACTAATCGCGATTTACAAAACCCTTGCGTCTCGTGTATACAGTTGATACCCTAGATTTATATTTCATCCATACATTTTACCTTTATATTTTCATACTGGTCAACGTTTTGACGTTTTCGTTTTTAATGCTCTCTTAAATCTTTGTTTCTCTTGTCATGTGTGTATTTTTTTTTTCAATATCATATAATTATAGAATGTTTCAGCACAGCTGGTCAATACGATAGACTTGAGTTTAAGACTGACTTTAATATCGAGAAGCCTCATGTCATTTTTCAGGCGTAAGGCTACTGTGACAACTCAAAAATTAGGGTGATTCAAAAAAATGTATTTTCAAAGAATAATGAAAATGATTGGAAAGTCATTGAAAGATTCATTAATGAATTTGTATTCCAAATTTCATAACAAAATATTAATAATTAAAGAACTTAGAAAACATTCTCGTGAAGGACCTTTGAACCTGAACAGGTCAAATGTTTACTTGATTTTGGCCAACTGGTTGATCCGGAAGGACAAAAAATTCTTTTTCGTCTTTTGAAAAACGAATGAGCATTTTTTACGACATTTTGTTATCAAAAAATCGTACAACTTGCAAACAAGATCCACATTATAGTGTTTTTATATATCGGCATCGGGAAACGTATATATATATACACAATTGCATGCCTTAACATATAAATGAGAGCAAATCATTTTCTACCTACCATTGAAAATAGTTTGGCTCATAAAGTTGTTCATTTATATTATATATTTATTTAATTTTTGAGAAAAATCATGAATCGAACAAATTTCGTAAAGTCTTAATCCGAACTTTGTTGATGCATTTTGTGTTTGGATGCAAACTCGATTTTTTTGAAAAATAAATCTTCTATACGTTCGGCTAGAAATGTACAGAACCTGATGATCGAATAGTAAAACGAAAAAGTTTAAAACGATGCACTTTAATATGTTCACATGTTCGTATATATAGAAAATCCACCCAAAACCTCTATTCGTATTGTCATACATTCATGCACTTTGGCTAAGCGCATTTTAAGCTTACAAGTAGTTTGCCAAAAGACCAATCTAAGTTTACCCACAATCCACGTTCTTACGTGTATTCGTCTCAATTTTCGCGCGTCGTCTCTTCAACGACATGTTTCAACGTTATAGTATACAATCCTCTTTGAATCCAGCGCGCTTCAGAATATATGTTTATAACACTGGTTAACATTTGCATACCGTGTATTTACGTAAAAAAGATTTTTTTTTTATTGTTTTATTCGCGCGTATAACAATATTTTTGTAATATTTCTTCTATTTGTTAATCTTCCATAGATTTGTTTTTTTTCTGCCATTCTTACAGCGTAGATAGATTAAGATGTGCATATCTCAAGGAAATCGATTGCTTTTTATTCACGATTTTTATTCTTTTCTTTCACTACAAATAACTTCTCTAGATTCTCAACATTTATTCAACCGATTCATTCTCAAGGTAGTTTAATGCCCCGTATAAAAAGTCTTCTTTCCAGTTACTATTTTTCACTCGTTTGTGCATCTCCGGATCACAAAATTATTAGGAATTTAAAGACAGTCGATCGTCTGTCGAACGATTGGTATTTTTAGCAGATTTTACGTGAGATCTCAATTAGGAACAACTGGTTTTACCTGCAGAAGACGTTCATGTTCCATTTTTAATGTCGATCACGATGCCTTCGTTTGTATTTTTTTCGTCCCAGATGGTGGCCAATCGAGCAGTCAATTCAAATGTTTTTATTTGATTCAGGACTAAGTTATGAAGTATCATGATCCTTTGATGCTGCCCAGGATGCCCTTCAGGATTTTTAGACAATCAATCGTCTACTAAGAACCCTTTCGTCAGGTTGGCCTTTTTGGTTACCTGACATTTATTGATGATTTGTCAAAAAAAAGTTGTCCATGGTCGACACAAATTTGATTACCAATTGAAACGTTATTAATATTTTCCAGAAAGGAAAAATGATAGGACCCGATTTGAATGTAAGTCAAAGGATCATTTGCAGGAATTGTCAAGAACGAAAATGTTGAAAAAAAAAGTTAAAAGTTTAAGGATCCGCTCAAGTGAATTAGTTGATCTGACACTTCGCCACAATTCTATTCTTGCTTCGATTCAATCCAAGTTGAAATAGGAGTCTTGAATGTTTAACAGTGATCCTTAGGTTCTCACCGGAGAATGTCAAAGTGCCAATGAGCCGAAGGAAAAGATGTCTTCGATCCACGAGACCGAAATGAATGATTTTAGGATTTGAAAAGTCGAAGGATCGCGAGTGTAGCATCGTCGGTGCTGTCGAATTCGAGACAACGATGAAATTCAGACGATTTTGTTATTGGACCCACATATATCCTCGTTGACGTGAGAACGTTGAATGGTAAAAGCAGAAGCAGCAGGTAACGCTATCCTTTAGCCAAGCAGCACAGGCTGCTATCAACCATCGATTCTCCAGCCTCCGGCATCCTATCAAATCCTTGTTTGCTGACAGTATCAATTCCGGAATAACATACGCTTGATTCATAGAACGTATATTTCACTAACGGTGTACACCCAACCCACCACCAACCACTTTTCTTCGATCTGCACTGCGGGGAACAGGGAACACAAACGCATTCTAGCAAAGGATTCTGTGTCAAGTATTCCGGTAGGTTATACGCTTGATTATTTGATGCTCTTGTTTCTGCTGTTGCTGGTGATGCTTATCTGTCAATGATTTTCCTGCTTTAATTGGGTTAATTAGTTCCAATCTCCTCCGACGTCTTTATCCGGGTTTGAAATTTCTGGTAATAAACGTTAAAAGAATTCTCCTTTTCATAGACATTTATCAACCAGATCATTTCCAGAATTTCATAGCTTTGCTCTCAGACATGCTCCTCAGGATTTATGATTTTCTCAGTCGTGCTCTGAATCAAGATATGCTCGCAATTTTGTCACGTGTTTATCACTGTAGTATGAGTCTTAATGGAGCTCCTTTTGAGAGAAAGGGGTTCCAATGATTAATGACACTTTCATCGGTCATTTAATTCGTCAATTAAAACTGATCATTTCAGGAATATCCTGAATGTACTAAAGTATATTGGGCTGGATTTTTCGGCAGTTTTATTCTTCAGTATTCAACATAAATGCAAAAGGTGTGGAAATGATTCTGGGCTTGATATCGTGGTACGGATTTATCAGGAAGTTAATGACGTTGGTTCGTGCTATTTTCATCTGTTTCTTGCGGTCACGTGGTCGTATGATCTCCCAGCTGGGGCCAATGGACATTGAGCATAAACTTTGATTATCCAAAAACCATTTGATTATACGACGAAATGTATCAATTCGTTCATATTCGATGGTTCGCTATTTCGGGATTTGGAACAATGATTTGCAGTGAATTTAGTTTGATGTAGTTTTGCAGAAATAGGAATTAAAGTTGATTCGTCTCGGAAAATTTCTCCGTCGTGTATGTTTTATCGAACCCGATTCAAATGTCTCTTAAGTTATTTCTGGGATGGATTTAATGAATAATGTGATATTAACAATGTTTACGCAGTGATGATCAATGCGACGTTTTATTGTCGTTTCATATCAGTTTAATCGTGTTTCTGATTTGATGGTATTCGTTTATTTTACAACGCGCTGCATTCGTCAAAACTTTTATTGTTATTCTTTTAATTTGTTGCTGTTTTTTTTCTCTTATCGTCGTTTTATGAGTACCACTCGTTATCAATGTGCTCTAATTAAATAAATCACACTTTTGCCTCTCATTTGGTCGTTGATGAAGGACAACTCCACCAATTGCCATTCAATTCACCAATCATAGAAAGCCGGATTAAATTCCAGCCTTCCAATTCTCTGTATCAAGTGTCGTTTGACGAATTTGGCTTGTAGCCGAGATTTTTACGTTGGAGGAACAGGTGGATCTCTTGGAATGTGGGACGATCGACCTCGTTACGTTGCCAGCATTCGCGCATCAAATCGTACATCTCTTTCGGACAATTCTTTGGTAATGGCAGTATAATCTGCGAAAAACCCGATAGATTTTTCTTCTTTTAATCTTTTTTCACTAAATGAACGATTTTATTTTTCAACATCAAAGCCAGAAGGGTCCTTTGAACAAGGGATTTTGCTGTTATTAAGTTAATATCTTTTACATGGAGACCCAATGTACGATTTTTTTTTTTTCTGAACTAGACAATCATTTTATAGGAAATACAAAAATATTATTTTTCGCTCACCCTTCTTTCGTCTTCTTGATAAAAGAACGTGGCGTTTTCGACTATCCGATGATCTGGCAGTTCTTCGAAAGGTTGCTCACGAGCAAAAGTTAGGATTTCCCAAAAAGTTACTGCGAACGACCATACGTCACTTTTCGACGTGTTTTTACCCTGGATTGATCAATAACAACGTGTACGTGATGATTAGATTCAATTATTGAAAAAAAGAAACAATAATTGGCTAACACGTCAGCCTCGATATAAATATCTGGATGAATCACTGTGTACTCGAATGATATTAAATTTAAATGACGATAACACCACATTATTATGAAGACTTTAATGTAATTATTAAACTTTTCTAATTTTCGTTAATTCTGTTCAAACCCTGTCACGAATTTACCCCCGAAGTTGAACAACTAAATGCTCTAATAAATCTCATTATTTCATGTATTTCTGAAATCCTTATCTCTGTACGTCTTGAAGAGACTCATTTACTTGATTAAAGTATTGACCATAATTAGCAATCCTCGGAGTTTTTATTATTTGTGGGTTATATATTAAGGCGATGGTCCCGCATAAGTGATTCATCGGGACTGTTAATTGAAGCAAAATTTATAAGCACTCGATTCATTCGATGTTCCAATAATTAGGATTAAAGATTCCAGACATAAAAAAAAATATTTTTATAATATTCATTACCAAGATTTTGATGCTCCTGATTAAAAAGCTATTTCTAGTTTTTATTTATTCCAACGTACATCAATATAGAAATAACTTGAAATTAATATTTCCTCTGAAATTAAATTGATAAGAAATATTCTGTTCCCACTTCGACTAATCTGACAGTCTAGACTCAATAATTATAAGTAATTCAATAAATTTGTATAATCTACCGAGGCAAAGATTTTCACGGTTCTTTTTTATTTGAATTGTTTGAATCTCATTTTTTTTAAACGCCATTGATCTGGAGTTCGCAGAGTGATTTTATTTTTGTTGACTCTATGTCAGCATCAAAAATGTTGACAATGAAGTGCGTTATTTTGACGTTTCAATACGTGTTTATTCGTTCGATATATTCATACGAAAATAGCATTTAAACGATACTAGGGGGAAAAAGTTGATTCAATGGTAACTTGTCCAACGTGAAATACGCGTGACGGTGTAGTTTCGAAAAATAAATATACTGAATTATTTGACGGTTGAGGAAAAAAAAAAAAATTGTTGACACTAACGACGGGATGGTTTTTATTTTTTAATTTCTTTCAATGCTAGCAGTCCATTCATCAGTTAACGTGCGACACGTCACGTGATTATCGGATTTCCAATTAAGAATCGAACGTGTTTTTTGCTCTCTCGTGTGTGTACTCTTTTTTTTTTTTATCAAGAGCGAAATAAAAAAAAGTGCTATTTTTTTCACCATGTCCCGGTGCTGAACTGACGGGGGATTCTCTTTCACTTCGACCCACACGAGACACGATGAAATATAGTTGTAGGAAAAAAAAAAACGTCGGTGTCCTTTGACTACTAAACTTCATCCTTTAATGTTACGCAGGTGTTTGACACAAAAGTATTCAGGGACTCGTGGTTCATTTGCACTTTGTAGCCGGCAGGTGAATGATTAAAGTTCCATTTTTTTTTGGCAACGTAATATTCACGTAACTGGATATAGTTGGGAGCGAAAAATGTGCATCGTTCGGTGACGTTTATCGATAAAATGGTTCATAAAAATAATTACTTTATTCACAGTCGTAGCTTTTCCAGAAAACAAGTACTGAATTTTTGCCAGCAATTTTTATTGTCAAAAAAATGGTATCCAAGGGAATATTGAGCAGAGGACAGACTGTCAACGCCCTTGAAAGAATAGAACAAGTGGAAACATGAAAATGTTTATTTATCCACTTTTGTCTCAATGGATATTAAGGACGTTCAATAATTTTAGAGTCAATTTCAAGATTTTATCGTAAACGAGCGTTTTCTTATGTACCAAAAATAAATTATTCTTTTAAATCGTCGTTAAAGTTTTCAGAAAAATGTCTACTTTCGAGAAAATCAATTTTTCCTTTTTCATTTTTTTATTTTTCCCTTTTTATAATTGAGTCGAAATAAAAGGGTTATTTCAATTATTTTCTATATCCTCGTTTGGACATTTTCAATTCTCGTTCTAGAACAATATCCTCGTCAAAAATTTCTATAGGAGTCAAATTAGTCACAGTAACTTTGATCATTTGCAATGCTCGGTTTTAAGGAAAGTTTCGTTGAGTCCCAGTGGCTATGGTAAATGTTGAAGGACATCATTCACTTAGACAGATTTGCCCCTCGAGGATTCATTTATTCTTCGTGATTGATGGAACTTTGTTAGCAAATTTTTGACGAATTATGATTTTTACTAAAAGTCTCTGAACTCACCAACAGCATCGATTCCCATGCCATCCATCGGATCGGGAGCGGTGGTCGTCCTTCCACTTTGAAATAATCCGCAATGTAGGCTGTTCTTCCGGGACCCAAATCGGAAACTTTCACCGTGTAGTTTCGATGCACTAGACAATTTCTGAAACACATTCGTCACGATTCCAACCTTTCCTCAATTATATTCAGGTCTTCACCATTTTTTGCGCAGTTTATTCGTCGCGATAAGAAAAATGGAAAATTCTTGAAATTTGTTTGATTCAATTTGAATATTTATTTACTGACTTTTTAATGAAAATAAAAACACGACATAATTTTATGGAATTTTTTCTCTTTTCTTTTATTCCAACGATTTTACCTAATTTGTTCAAAATCGCGTAAAGTTTGTAAATTACGATCGATGAAACTGCTTTCATTTGATCGAACTTCCAGGCGGAAAATTGAGGGAAATTTGCAAATTTTGAGCTTTCATATGTTTGACATTTTTAAATATTTTTTGTTTTCCTTTCGCAGTGACCTATTTGACGATATTTTGATTACAATTTTCTTTTTTTTTTTTATTTTTCGATACCAATGACCTTTACGACCAATTAGCAAACCAATTTGGGAAAATATCAAATACATTTTTTTTGTTAGTTGAGAGAATTGTTCGAAGTGCTTAGAAAATAAGAGGTTGATTAATATGTATTTTAATTGATTTATTTTATCAATAAAAATCATGATCGAGTTATCAAATTTCTCTTCATTGCTGATGTAAGATGAGAAAGTATTTGAACTAATGAAGGCCTTTGAAGAGGTTGATCCACGGAAAATAATTTTCATCTCAGGAAAGTTTCTGGTGCAAAAACAACATTACACGTGAATCGACGAATGTCGATATAATTTTGTAGCAATAGAGTTGGCAAGTTAAATGTTTCAAAAAAAGACTAGTGCTCTTCATTTTTTTTTTTTAAATTTTCACTTAATTGCTTAGTGTGCACAAGAGGTGTACTGAACAAACATACATTTGGGAAAAAGTTAATGAGGCTTTTCACACAAGTTTGGTGCATTGGGGAGGAAGGAAGTGAGATTTGTTAGCTCGAGTTAACCAGAACTTTTAATTTTCATGGTGAAAACTTTATCTCTCTTTTTTTTCGCTCTCCTCTCTTTCTCTTTCTCTCTCTCTCTATTTAGTTCCCTTTCTCCAGGCTCTCATTATCGGTCATTAAGTTTAATATTTACTAAGATCCATTAACCTTCGTTTTCTCTGTCTGTGCCAACAATGGTATTTCCTGTGTTTTCTCACGATGAGCACAATGTGATGGTAAATTGAGAAATGTCTACTATGCAGAATGGGGAAAAAAAATCCAACTAGACAAGAAACGTGATGTTCGGTGTCTTTTCAGTAATTCGTACGAAATCCAGTGATTTTTATGCATTTCCTGTCAGAAATTTGAACTCGTTGCTGACACAAGCTCAAAGCATGTAATTCGTTGATTTCAAATGTTTGCTGGCCCCTGAACGGTTCTGCCCAGTACCTCGTATCACAGAATCTGGGTTAATAACTAGGGCAACGGGTCCATGGAGCAAATCCCGAAATTTTTCGTTCGTTTTGTCAATGTTTGCATGTCCAGTACACCAATTTTATGAGCACACGTACGTATGAAAGTGCAAATATGTTTTCTGGTGATATTAACTGGTTGTTCGTAGTCGCGATTTTTTTTATTTCGTTAGCGGTTTGTCAGGATTCCATTTCTGGATTATTTTTTTTCTCAGTTACAAGCTGAGGCTGTAGTTTTGTCGAAAAAGTTATTTTAAAAGCGGATTTTCAGGATGAAATTAGTAAAAAAACTATTTTAGTTTATTTTTCCTAAAACAAGTCCGCATTTTGAAGAAAAAAATGACGTTTCTAACGAATTTAAATTGCATCATCGATTCTTCTTATGTTTGTGTTGATTTTTTTTTTCTTATGTTTGTTTTGAATTGCATCATCGATTTTTCTTATAATTGTTTATCATTAGGCTCGAAATTGATTGATTTCAGAATATTCTCCAAAAGCCAACAGAATGTATGTTCGAAGGGTGCGTTCTCCTGGGGGAGTTGAAATGTGCTATTTTGCACAAACACGATAACCTATTCCGTCCAAAATGGTTTCGGTAAGTCATTCCAAATAATTTCCTAAAATTGCTTCCTTGGCTAATGTTTTCCCCTTCGACTTATGGCAAAAGGATTAAATCGTTGATTCGGGTGTGCCAAATGGCGTTGTAATTAAGTTTTGAGATTGACGTCAATAATTCGATTACAAGAACACGATTTTGCTCTATTTAAGATGCTGAAGCTTTAAACTTCCATCAATTCACGTGATACAGGTTTAGATTAAATAGTCCCTTTGACTTTTATATTAATAAATTTATAAACTTTTCCGAATATTACCAGCAGTTTTTTGCTTTAGACTTTAACTTCGTTTAGCAAAAGATCAACAGAAACACCAGGATTTTTGCAAACTTAGAGCGGGACTCAAGTTATGCAAAAAAAAAGGAAAGAAAATTCGATCCGAAGAAAATCATTAACTAAATTAACAAATAGATAGAAATAATAATGCCTAAGATTCCAAGAAAAATAAATCAATTATACATTCCCACTGAATACACTATCCAAATTAATTAACTTGGACCGTAAATGTCGAATAAAATAAACTGGTTAAATGTATTGACAAGAATAATAATGATGATAAAAAAAAAAAACATTTGTATTAAGTTTTTTATTAATTTATTATTTTTCGATTCAATTCTTTTTAATTGATTGAAGCTGTCGTTTTATTTTTATTTTTTCCTTTTTCAAGTATTTATAACTTCTATAACTACTAGTAAATAAAAATCTTATTTTCTAATTTATTTAATCAGTTTTATTAACTTGTATGGTCGACAAACGTTTTTTTTTTTATTGAAAGAAAGAAAAGTTCTCTCTTACCTCGTGGCAAGATCCTGATGTACGAAGTCCATTTCTTCAAGATACTTCATGCCCGATGCTATCTGCGTCGCCATGTATATGAGAGTGCCGAAGCTGAAAGAAAAATCGCTTTTTCCTGCACATATACTTTTTGCACGAGTGCATTTTCCAATGCATCCAATGGTCTATCGATATTCTCGTTCTTCCTCTTTTTTTTTCTCTACGTTTTCATCGATTTTCTCGATTTTACATTTACGAAAGTCGACTGGGATCCTCGAAATGCGAAATCGCCAAAGTGGTCCAGAATAAATCGAAGCAAAAGGTAAAAGCCAAACGGTGACGTGGAAATCGGACGAGACACACGTATACCTTTCAGTAGGTTGCGAGTATCTAATATTGAGAAGATATTTCGGAACGCGTGGTGGTGTGCGTAGAATTTCTTTCGTATGTATATAGTTTAGACTTTCTTTAAAGTCTTGCCTTTGAGCCTTTTCGGTTCACTTTGAATTTTCTGTATGTGCCTATCTCTCAATTCCATGTATTCGTTTACAATAATATACAGGGTGTCCCACGAGTACGTTCGAAACCGAAATCCAGGTCAATAAGTCTGATATTGACGTTTTTATTGTCAAGTTCCCTCTGGATAAGCGCAAGGCGTTCATTTATGGCGTATACCGCCAAAACGGTTGGAGATAGCGCAAAATACTATGAGACCAATTTTGTAGAGCATCAAATTTCCTAGAAAAAAGTCTCCGGAAGCATTTTTCTATCTCCAGTAGTTCAGTGCTGAGAGCCGATCGAAAAAAAGCTGGTTCTCAAAGCTGGCAGGACGAAGGTTTTTCAGGTATTCTTTGCACATGCTCTATTGAGTAAACTACTGAAGATAGAAAAAAGCCGGCGGGAACTTTTTTTTGGCAAATTTGATGTTCGACAAAATTAGTGCTATGCACTTTTGGCGTATCTCTCACCGTTTCGTCAGTATGCGCAAAAAACAAAAGTATGTCTTCCAACTTCAATAATGAATAGCTCATCAGAAAGGAGTCCGATGAAAAAATCATTATAAAACTGTCCTACTTGGATTCCAGTCCGCAACTCGAGTTTTCATTTATGACCAGTTGATCGTGGGACACCCTATACACGAGCTGATAAATACATGTATCCACCATCTTTACAAGCCTTTTTTTTCAATTTTATTTCTGTGTGTCGACCAGAAATCTACTTAAGTTGATCTTCTGAAGTAACAGAAACTACATTTACGAATAAATGAAAAAAGTAACGTAAAAATGGCAAGTTAAGATCAATAATTGACTGAACTAGACCGCGTTAGTCAGTTGAGTTGATGATGTGAGTTCCACCGAGCGAATGAGACTTTTTTAGACATGAACTGTTATCCTGCACGTCAATAAGTATCATTGGACGACTGTTTGATTAAATGGATGTTTCATGAATTAATAATTATCAATCACTTTCGTAAATGATATGATACAATGCAATATCGCAGTTCATCCATTAGTCGCGTATGAAAAATAACAAGAAAGAAAAACTGTACTCGTTCGTTGACGTGTAATTAGCTTCGGCATTTACAGCAATACCGTCCCCGGCAATTTTAACCTCTCATGAGAGTTTTCAATGAGCATGTACGTACATTTATATATATGTAAATATATATGTATACGGTGGGCGAGCTTCTGCTATTTGCACAATGTAATTTCCACTGATGCCTAATGGGGGTACGGAGGAAAGCCTAGGGCGAGTTTGGTAATTTTGTCGGAGTTCTAAGCCGCGGTTACTCCTCGTCCTATCTTACAAGCTGTGTAACAATGTTGTGCGTGAATATCTTGGCTATTTTACGAGAAGAAGGGAGGGTTTGGCGAACGGCTATTAATTTCCCGTCACATGTTAATGAATAACCTAATTTTCGTCTATATTCATAGTTTTTTTGAAACTAAAGTCATTTCAATATTGTGGGTACCTGGATATTGAGAAATAATTTCGTTCCTATCCTTCATCATTGTCTTAATAAGTTAGTTAAAAGAAAAAATAGAACGGAATTTTATTCTTTGAGAACAGAAATTCATTAGGTTCGATTGGAATTGAATTTTTTCTTTACTCGAATGGATATAGACAGAAATAATTGATCAATCGATTAGAAAAGTTGAGTATAAGTAAACGCACAACATTGCGAAAATTCATTTCCGAATAAAACATTGGAATATGAAAATGCGAGTAGGAAGAAAAATTATGGAATGTTGTCTGATATTACCTCAGAGTTTTGGCTGTGTGTACGGTCGAAGTCTCGGCTATGTGGCTCTGTAGGTATTGATTCAGATCACCGTACTCTCCGTTTTCCGATACAATGCACATGGGATCATCCTCGAGACTGGCACCGAGTAAACGGGCAACGTTCCGATCGGCTACCCGTGCCAACCTCTTCGCTTCTTGTTGAAATTCTATCCTAAAATACATGAGAGGAAGGATAGACATATAAGAGAGCATTCAGAAGTAATATTTTTATGACCATTCAATACTTCCATAAAGCTTATATATTTCGTACACATATATCCGATATACAATGTGTTGTATCGATTCCCTCTTGAAACACATTCGTTCGTGAATACGAGGAATTCCATGTCTTTTCGAGGACTAGAGAATCTAATTTTTTTCATCAAAACATTGTCTTTAAATTGCGAACGTAATCAAAATTCCAATGTGTGATAAAAATGTTTAAAAATCGAGTCCAAAAAAGCTGTCAATTGCCAAAATGGTTAAAAGTACACGTTTTTTTGACTAATTTGTTGCGAATAATAAACGACGATTGACATTTTTCTACGAGGTATTGGAATATGGGATTTGCAAGGAAAATAATTGACGCAGTAACCATTTTTTTATGATTGGATGTGCATGGAATGCCCTGTGCATATTTGGATATGCTTGAAACCCTCTTGCAGTTGGTTGCCACTTTTCCTCGATGTATTGAATATAGAAACGCGATCACTTTCCTGGGGTTTGTCTCGCCTCAACCCTTTCTCTCAATATCTTTCATTGCCTGCTGTATATGTTTATTTATGTGCTACCGGATACGAAATAGATAAAGCTCGGTATAGTGTAACGCAAAGTATTGATAACACACGCACACACCATCAATTGGGTATAATACAAGTGTGTTGTAGTCCATTGAATCGAGACCTGGAAAGGAAACTCCCTATATTTGAAGAAAGAGAGAGAGAGAGAGAAGGTTTTGGGTTCTGCACATTTTGGAAGACTTACACGATGGTAAAATAAGAAGAACATCATTTTTATGATTTGTCATAAAATGTATCCACCTAAATCCAATCCATTATTCTTAGGTTTTCGTAACCTCGTAGCAGAATGTAGAACAACAGACGAATTTGGAGAACATTGGAGTCCAATATCTCGTAAAGAAGAAAATGTGATTGTTTTCTAAATTGGGACTATTAAGAATTGAAAATAAAATGATTGACAGCACGTTCCAGAAATGAGGGGAATGAAAGTGCCATAACAGGTGGATGTTTTATTTGCAACGGCGAAAAAGAGGAAGTGTTTTTAACGTCAGAGCAGAATCTGGTCCGCCCTCGGACTCACGATCTTTGTGATGATACCTGTGGAGGATTCCCCCATGGGGTCTTGTATTACGATGCCCGTCAAGCGTTCAATTGTATCGATATAATCCTGGATGCCCCCCCGCGATAGTAGCGTTCGTATGACGGTAATCGAATAAAGTCGTGGGTGCAGAACCCTTTTCCAAGCACAAGCATATACCTGGATGTTTTTCTCTCTTGTTTCACTGCTCTCTGGGCTTCCGTTTATCTCTGTTGCTCTTGGAACGCCTGCAGAGTCCGTGGAAAGACAAGCAATCGCGGTAAACGAAGGAAAAGTCGATCTTCCCCATCTGAAAACAGCGATTTTCTCGCGTCTCCTCTCTGCGTATAAAACTCACCCACACCGAAAAGATATTTCAGTCTGGGATATACGGCATTGAGTGTATGTCTACAAAGACATAGGAAAAAATAAATATATGTATATACGTAATGAAAACTAGGAGGAAGTAGTCGTGCGAGGGCACGAAATTCCAAGTAGTTGAATCGAGTGGAAAGTGAAACGATCTTCTTCGTCTTCCCATCTGGGACTTGGCACAGCTGGTACAGGATACTTGTGCAGTTTATATATAAAACACTGAAGAGTATGAGGACGGAAGGGTTTTCGTCGATAAAAAGAGAAGTAAAGTCTTGAAAGGGGAGACCACAATCTGTTTCTTTTATGAAACTCCCGCCAACAATTATTTATGACATTCGCTTTTTCTCCAATGTAACGACACTTTGCTCCCAGTTGTTCTGGAATATGAAAAATCCCACTTGGTAATGAAAATATTAGCACCTGCGGAACTGAAGATGCCACCAAACATCATATTTGCCAAAAAAAAAGCATCCCACAGGAAACCCTGCTTCCTGAGAGCTCTCATATTAAGGCAGATCCTCTCTGAATTCATCTTACGTTTTACTATCACCCAACTTCTCTCTTTCTCTCTCTTGCCGTCTTCCTTGCTTACTCGAGGTTAATGGATTCACCGCATCAGAAACCCCGCTGGGTTCTCATCTGATCCGTATCGTACGACAAACTCTGTAAATCCCTTAGGACTTATATCACACGATGTTTAGTTCATCATTCTCACCACCAAATTCTACTGCTCTACTCATGATTATTTAAACGTATTAACTTCATGTATGCATATACTTGTATCATGAAATATTCTTGGGGTAAGAGTCTACGAACTAGAACGTTAGTATTCCTAGACAACTTGTCCCGTTGCTTCAACATGAATCCAGCCAAGTCAGTAGATAGTGATAGACAGTTCTATGTCATAGCGACCTTTAAAGTTCCTGGTGTAAACTTTGTGTATTCCTGTTAATTGCAGAACAGGAATCGATTAATCTGTCAAGAATGTTGCTCAAGGATTTCAAGTCAAGTTCCATCAGCTTTAAAATCAATTTGTAATACCACGACTTAACCCAACAAGAGTAGGTGAGGTTCTGCGACTAAGTGACATTTAAGTATTTTCGATTCCTTCGTAGGCCTAATTCCCAATATGATTATAATAATAAATTAGGTAAAATAATGTAAGGTTGAAAATCTAGCGTACCTGAGGGTTTCCGAGGAGCCTGGTCGCAGGGATTTAACGACAACGAGGTCGCTGCCGGTGCCTCTGAATATGTCTTCATAGCCGGGAAACCTGTCGACTTCGCACAGGTGGATATCCCCATAATAACCGCAACCAAGGCTCTCGACGATATTGAGCCTTTCCCTGGGGAAGTTGAAGATGCAACATCCAGGTCCTGCACTGGGAGCGACGGTGCTGCCACCGAGGCTACCCCCGATGCCAAGATCTTCATCTTCCTCGTCCTCGGTGAGCATGTCCTCAGGGCTGTAACTCGCCAGGCTGCCAGATGCTTTTGCGCTCAAACTGGTCGGTGCTGGTGGTGTGTTTGGACTCGGTGGCGATGGTGGAAGTGGTGGCAATTCCGGACTCTGCGATAATGATCGATATAGTCATCTCACCTTGGTTACGATTGTCCTCGCAGACACGGCTGTGATTGCTACTTCACGTCGATACAAACGCACACCGACAAATACACACACACACACACACACACACACACCAATGGGCAATCACATGGCCCACTAAATCTACGGTCGAACGTCATCTACCACATAACCCCCCGTCGACCATCCTGTCTCACGAAGTTCGATCAAGCACTTATCCCTCGAGGATCATCCACAATAGCACGCCTAAACTATCTCATTGCTCTTGTGGCAGATGCATCCTCTTACAATTAATAATCTAGGCGATACAAACAGGCCTTCGATCAATATCACTACGTCTGATTGTATTCAAACAGACGTTTCTCGTTTCCAAGGATATTCGCAGAAGGCGATCAAGTCGACGTCAAACAATATTATTGATGGCACCGATAGATACAGACTGCGGAATATCTCGTTCGCTGCTATATTCTTCAATGAAAGCACCACGTTGATTCAAACATTTTTTATAATCTCCGGACGTCATCTAATTAATGGAAAACCTGTTACCCTGTATGATTTGCAGGATTTTTCTTTATTAGGAGGTAAAGGTTGCCGCTCGGCATGCTCGGGCGTGGCGGGACGAAGGGGAATTAATTATAACGTGAATAAATTTCTCGAAGGTATCGCCTGCCTTGTGCAATACTTCGGCTAAACTTACCTTGCATATTTCCGTACTGGCGTAATATTTTTCCGGCGGAGGTGGTATGGGCGGTGGATTACATGGATATTCCTGAACCGGTGGAATAGGTCTGGCAAGATTGATTACTGTGTTAAGCAGCAGAGGAATGATTGGCTGCGGTTGAGTTGTTGCTTCCGGGGTTTCTGTTGGTCATTTTTTTATGTTTATTATTATTATTATTATTCTTCCAACCACTGAGGTAGATGGGGCACCATTGGACAATAGGGAAAATGAAGGTAATCCGCGAAAAAAAAGGACAACAATCCCATCACACACTGCGTGTTCTTATCCGGAGCTGGAAGCTTCTCATATAAAAAAAAAAAAACACCGAAAAAGAAAACAAAGCGTTGGAAATTTATGTTTTGTTCAAGAGACTCTAGGAAATGAGTACCAAAGCAGAGCTTTTTCATATTAAATATTCCATCATATTTTCTACCGCTATAAATCATCGCGGCGAATTTCGTTTTCCGTTAAATCTACCATGTCGAAAGTATAAATTCACAATACATAATGCAATCCGTTTTATACTTATTGCATTATATTTATTATGCGCATCGCTCATTTGCAAATGCGCAAGAAAATAAGGGAAAAATGTTCCTTGTCTTTTTTTCAATTCAGTTGAAAGCTTCCACGCACGATTATTGTATTGTACAGTGTGGCAATACAGTAATTCGTGAGTCACACAATGAATAATTGGTACGTAAGAATGAACAAAATAAAACACGATCCAATTAATTCCAACAAATCTTGTCTTGCATGCGATTAAATGAATTCCAAATCATCATCCTTAGATTTTCATCAACAACATTATGTTAATCAGGAATTTGAATTAATATATGTTTGAAAATGGAAAATCGATCGAAATGATGTTTTTCATGAGATTTCAATTAAAATAATATTATTGAAACATTTATATTGGGTTCATCAAACGTTTTTCAACTGATCGAATTTATGGAACACTTTTTCGACTCAAAAGAAAAAAAGAACGTGAATTTGATAACACCCTGAAGTTGTTTCAACGCATCGCATTAACTTCAGTGAATCTCTGGATGCCGATCAATTGGTTGGTCACGTCGAGAGAGATTGAACATTTTTGAGTGAAACAGAAGGATAAAAATGTAGCAAGGGCTAAAAAAAAAAAGCACTGTGGAAAAAAGTAACACCCTCGATCCGTGAAAATTTCGAATTCCCTGTCTTTTTCACCTCGTGAGATTTATTTGAACAAAGTGCAAAAGTGTGCTCGGCCTCTGGGCTGGTCAGTTTGAGCTCGGGTTATCAACGCGTGTTGTACGTTATACGATGAATGTACACTGCATCCGAGAGTCGTGAATCGGCTCGAAAACATTCGTATATAAACCGAGGGTGTTTGCTGCTCAAGTGGAGAACATTGATGCTTTGATGGACTATCTGTTGTGTTCAAGTTATACACCGTTCTAGATGAAATTGATCAATCAATCAATCGCCAACATTTATTTTCTCATTCAATTACGTTGGGTTTTTTAAAAATTACCTCAAAAATATGTGGTGTCCAATTAAGAGGGAAAAAAAAGTATGTGGAATGGAAATTTCTCTTGAGAAAGTTATTTTTATAAGCAATTACATCAACGGCAAGTGGACGATTCAATTGAAAAATAAAACAAATTGGAATCAATCATCAAGAGCTTCCTTTTTAGAGATTAAAGTTAACACGAAAAAAAAAAAAGATCTCGAACGAGGAATTTGACGATTTGAATTGAAATGCCTTATGTGTAGACTGAAAGATTTTAGTCACAATGACCGTTGCGCTAATCGCCAGCCAGGAATAATTTACCAGGGTGAACGTAATATACAGTGAGTGAAAACGCGACGTTCGTAGTGGCGGATTCGACACCCTCCATCGGATTACCATTTACCGAGCAGCTCTATATATATGTATGTAAAATGTGTACATAGAGCCCCGTTGATCGTGATTCTAACCAATCGTTGACCGGTAGAGAAAGGGTGTGTTTTCCCTCGACTATAGTCAGCGCGATGGGGTTACTCTAGCCTCGGACTATTTGCTAGAGATAGGAAGGGAAAGAGAAAGATACTCGAAAGCCTTTTTCGACCCTTGAAATTGGAACGCGGATTTCCATTGAAGCCGCTATAATCGTTGGAGATAATTTAAACCAGTTTAAGTATTTTCGTAGGGTTTAGATTTTGGAAAAATTTGATTTTCAGTTCAAATTTGGAAGAAGAATTAGTACGAGGAACGAAATAAGTAGACATTGGATTGTTTTTTCATAGATTCCAATTGGCAGAGTTGAAAAATTCGGAAAAAACGTGAAATAAAATAGTTTATCATATAAAAAAATCGTTTACACGTGACCAACGAAATGTTGATGGAATTTGATGTCGACTGAACTTGCAAACTGCAATTTAGGCACGTTCATGCATTCAAGTGGGTTCCACCACGTCAGATTACACAAAAAGGAAGTAATTAAAATTTAG
Organism: Campoletis sonorensis; assembly: GCA_013761285.1. Lineage (NCBI taxonomy): Eukaryota > Metazoa > Arthropoda > Insecta > Hymenoptera > Ichneumonidae > Campoletis > Campoletis sonorensis. The sequence continues at coordinate 39,395 of JACEOJ010009766.1, forward strand.
CACCCTGTACAAATTTACAACAACTTTGTATTGTATAACTCGAGTGGTGTGCCCGGAGGTGGTGGGTCCACCGTGACGAAATAGTTTACCGGACTATTTAAACTGCTCAAGCAGGATGGGCGAAAAGGTTTGTCGCGGGTAGTGGTCGATGCCGGGAGCCAAGGGCGTTGTTTGCGAGGTAATATCTCTTCGCGTGTGTTCAACTATGACGCTTCGTCGTTTGGAGGTTTTCTCTTGTTTTGACCGAACCTATACAACTGTTTCGGCTTTCTCTCCTTGTTTCTATTTCGCTTTCTGAGCCGGTCATTTCCTCTTGCAATCCCAACTATTCCCCCTCGTACATAATAATAGTAATGACAATAATAACCACTCGAAAGTTTCCAACGGACGAAACTATCTCGGTTGATTTTCAGGACCAACTATTAACGTGGTTCCCATTCAACTGCCACAATTTCTCAAGCAGACCATCGGCTTTCCACCTTACTCAGCAATGCGATAGGATTGTTATTGTATCGAGAGAAAATTTGTTTTCAAAACATTGCAACTGTTCTCGGGCCACCTTCCAGGACAGTTCTCTTAACCCAACGAATAATAAAGCTCACAACTATCGACGGGTAAATCGATTAATTGTCCCACTGATTAAAATATTTCAATTGCGAGACATCGAAAGATTCATTTGAATGAAAAATTCAGGGAATATAGAATTTTTGAAGAGAATTTTTGAAATAAAAATCAAATTGATTAAACCGTGTGAAAAATATTCAATTTCGAAAATTGCAGCAATCTCTCTCGCACTCACAGTCGCGAGATAGCGACTGATCCCTCAGCATAAGCTGAATTACCGATTCTACTAGAATTCGTAAACTAAATTCTTGACGAAATGGATGACATATTGAATGAATTAAAGATCATATGACATTGAAACAGAGGCTAATACTAACCGTCATATTCGGTACTTGTTTTGTGAAGCTGGGGCGTGGTGATGGTTGAATTAGTGATGTTGTAGGCTCCCGGCTGATACTGAGCAGGAAGAGGCGGGCAAATCGGACCCTTGTCCTCGTTCTCATCCACCGCGGAGACCTGCCGAACACACATAAACACATACAGCTAGAGATTTCATGGTCCGCGTTATCGTAAATGCGTGTGACATTTATGTGCATCATTGACTGGCACCGAGATTCTTGTTGAGGCATTGTCATGCATATATAGATCGCATTTGTTATGTACTGGGTCAAATAGTCTTCATATGTACAATTTATTAAATATATTTATTTATAGTATGTATCAAAAGCTTGAGATCAGGGCATCAAAACTGTTGGAACGAAAAGCTTTGCCTGAACGTTATTCATACTTGATGAAAACGTATTCCAAAACCACTACATAGAATCAACACAGATGTTATTACTCTTGTCAGCTTGTCTGAACGAACCAACGAACGAACAACTGTTCATCCCTTTTCTCCACGTCTTTTACTAGTCTCTTCTCTTCTCTCTCCCTCTCTTTCTCTCTCTCTCTCTCTTCTTGTCCTTTTCTCTCTTTCATCGATGTACATAGTTTACATAATGTGCCCTACTTGTTCTATTTACGTTCAAAGTGTGTATAACATCATTCCTCTCCCTTTACCTCTATTCGTGTATCGGTAACTCGGTAGTCAGTTCGCGTCACGTACTTTCCAAGTTGGATCGTTTCATCAAATAGTCTATAGGCGATGTAGATATACTGGCTATACGTAAATTTTACAACCATCGTGTAGTTTTTATCTTCATTCATTGACTTTGCAATGTCTTGCTGTGGGTTAATGGATTTGTTTTTTGTCAAACTGTTGCTTGATGGAAGTACGTATAGATGAACTAAATTAGACTAAACTTCGAGTCCTGTTGAGCATCATTCATCGAGTCGTGTCGATTTTAAATTGATGTTTTTTTTTTCACGACTATCAAAGTAACTCTTATTTCCCGTATATTTCGAACTTGCACCTTCGAAATATCAAAACCCAAATAATTACTTAAACCTTTGATTGCGTGATGGCGGGTAGCGTTGAAAATCTGGAAGCTTAACGAAAATTTGATGGATGACGAGTTATGTGATCGCACAGGCAAGGCAATAACGCGAGGGTCATTCGCCACGATCAGTTCGATCAGATGCTAATATCAATGATCATAGGGTTATAACGTGATGGATCAAAGGTTATATACGTTGACGATTCTGCATATGTCACTGCGAGGATCCTCGATCCCTACCAGGAGAAGCTACGATGAAAGAGACGTTATGGTATATACACATATTTTGGTACATAGATACAGATTGCTAATGAACAAAAGGTCAGAATCTGGGTTACTTCGGCCCTTAAATCGGCCCGATACAGCCCTTTTGTTCGATAGAATTCGATCTCTACGTGCTTGCGAGATACAGAGATCATTGGAGATCGGTAGGCTCATGATGCATGTGGTGGGTCCATGATGCAGTTTCTATGTGGACGAAGGAATTGATAGAGACTGGGTGAGCGTGTATATGGACTTGGGCATTTATTACCATACGTATCGAATGAGCCCTGGAGATATCTCGTTGACTGGTACAGCGATGGTGTTACCACTGGCAAATAGTATGGTGGCAGCGAAACTCTGCAAGGATCCAACTTTACTGGCTATATGTAGAGGAGATAGAAGTAAGAGGAGGAAAGGGAGGAGGAGGAGGAGGAGGAGGAGGAGAAGGAGGAGGAGGAAAACCGATGCGATCGTATATGCTGAACACACGACAGAAATCCACTCGACGTTGAAATACGTCCCCGATGTGTCCAACAGCCAGGTCATCTCATCGTATTTCTACCTTCTCGTATGGTCACACATAACCTACAGGTTTACAATGCCTACTATATACACCATCCGATCACCCTCAACTCCCATATGCCTCCCCCTCCCCCTCCACTCCAACACTATCTAGAATTCCTTCCCACAATCCCCTCCTCTCTCGCACTCTTGTGTGTCCTCGCGTACATCTAATCTATCACGGAGATCATATTGAACATAACGTATACGGGTGGATATCGTGTTTGTGGTAATTTCGATGTTCTCCCAGCAGCACAGTTCGTTGTTACATGCTCAACATGTATGAACAATATTCTGTCCATACGCATCTATATTTCTTTCCGCAAACACACACATTTCCGTCCATGTCGAATTTCCAATCGTCGAACTGATTCCCAGAAATGACATTGGCAATCGTTCGCTCATGAGTTTTTCATAGAGAGTTATGGGATTCTGTGTAATGCTGATTTTATTTTCATTCTATTCATCGTTGGATGCAATATTTTTGGGTTTATATGATTATCTTTTTTTAAGGAATTGGGTGGAAGTAGTCCCATTCGCGAATAATCCTTTCCACGATTTTACATCCCATCCTAAGCGGATAAATACGGACAATTATTTTAACCTAATACTCGCTGTCATGAGAGGAATAGTTGGAGTTTTATTTTTATGCTTGTTTAGATAATTCATAATCCACGGTGTATCAGTCGTGGAATACGGTGGATTTTTTTCCGTTTACTCTTGAGTGTAAAAAAACGTGTTTCTCAGAATTTTAGGTGGACACAGATAAATACGTATTCAATTTATTCAGATTATGAATTTTTTTTTTTATCTCTTATTTACGACACGGAATCAAGCGATTGTGTAATTTTCATTTCTTTTCATTTTTTTATTTTTTTTCATTTTTATTTTCAATACTCATCATTGATCTTAACTGCTTTTAATCACTTTTATTATTTGATAAGAAAATAATTTCTTTTATTATAAAACTTGATGTTACGCGCTCCATTTTTCCACTGTCATGTCAACGTCAGAAGCCAGAGAGGTTTTAATTAACTTGCTCACCCAACTACGCCGAGCTTTAATTACTATTTAAAAGGGAATAAAAATGACGAAAAAGGTGGATGCTGAGAGTCCATTAAAAAAGCATACTTTTTTTTCAAGTCGTATGAAGATGCAAAAAAGTGACATTACAGAGTTACTGGCATTGCTTTTGCTTCATAGAATGTTTTATAAAATTGCCACGTGTTTATGGTTTTGAAAAAAGGTAATTCGATTAACATAAAATTTGAATTTATTGAGAGTTGTGCAATCTGGAACACGTACTTTTGTAACGAATGGAGGAAAATTCCAGTTGAGTTTACCAAAATTTGGAAAAAAAATGACTTAACCATTCCCTCGGATATTTCATGTGCACTTTTATGTAAATAAATATCAGTGTGCATGTGCCTGATCTATCACAGTGATTATTCAAACAGATTGTGTTGAACATGGAGACACCTCACACCGGACACCAGTAAAATTCGAGCTTTTTTCTCCTGAACCGAAAAGTGGTACACAAATTTTTCTTTTTTTTTTTTCTTTTTTTTAAACGTAACATGGCATCGTTTGTTTGTTTACTTTCTCTCTTTGTTACTCTTTCCATGATGTTTTCTCTATAATCCGTGAAAAAAACACGAATTCATAGATTGACGTTACTAACGAATCGCCAGCGCATCAACCTAAATAGAAACATTCGCTGTTTCGAAAATGTCCGAAATTCTTTTGTACGAGAGGACGTTTGAATTTTATCGAGATTGAACGATATTTTTGCGGCTTGCTGTGTCATTTTTTAACATGCAAAATTTCCAATCAAAATGTATAGTGGCTGTCGTAGCGAAGGAACGTTTAATTGGCAAATTTTTTTTTTGTTTTTACTAACTTTTATCACAAAACCTGAATTTGTTTGTGTCAACGAATTTCGTTACAAATGCACATTTATTTTATTTATTTATTTCCGCGTTCAACCGTTGGAAGAAAAAAAATGAAAGTAATAAATAATGCCTTGACTGCTCGTTCATCGGACGTGCCGTTAATTTTTCATTCAAAGAAATATATGCTGTTAAATGGGCCATTGTTTAAAAGCTCCCTACTACTCTCAATCTTTTTTTGTCCATACTCCTCTCTCCCTCCCCCCCCCCCCCCCCCCCTTCTCATTTCAATTATTACACAATAGCTATTGTTTATCAGTTCAGTGACAATGATATCCTCGTCCTTCAGAGCCTCTCTGTATTCTGGACGTGCGTGTTGTTTTAACGGTGTGAACACCGCTACGATTATTATGCAAAGCACAACGAGCAACGTTTCACCAAATGCCAACGATTAGTCAACCCAATGAACGTTAAAATACGTGCTGTGGAATTCTAACCAGTTGTGCTTTCCTCCCCAACGCCAATAGTGCTATCACCGGGAGGGAGGCAACATGTACCCAATGTACGATCCTACGAATCTATAAATAAATAAATATATATATATATATTTATTTATCAATAGACAAATATAAAGATATACAGATTGATACAGACACGAATATATATTGGATTGTTATATATATATGCACACAATTGCGACATGTCGTACCAACCGATGCAAGTTGAACAGGCAGAACGACGATCTATTACGAAGGTCAATGAACACCACATGAGATTGGCGATGGTGGGTACAGCGGCAAATGTTTGACATCGAATTGAGTCCCCTTTCGATAAATGCCAAGCAGAAACCGCAATTAGTTCGTATACACTCATTAACAGTTCACTCTCTTTCTCTCTCGCTCTCTCTCTCTCTCTTTTCTCTCGCTTTCGCCACAAAATGGGTTTGCAGTATGGGAAAACCTCATTATGGTAAATCATTTGGTGAAATTGTGAATATATACCTTTCTTGGAAAAACCACGAAAATAGAATGCATGTTTGAAATTTCAAACACGGTTTCAATTAGAACTGGAAATTCAACCTCTCAGCGCTCGTGCCTCGTGTACCCTCAACGCTGGTCGCACAACTACACATTTTTTTCACATTTCCATGTTTCAAGTGTTTCATTTGATAAATACAAACTGAAACATCATTTCGCCACGAAAATTCTTACTTTTGAATTATTATTCGTAATTTAAAAAAGTTAGAATTTATTCAAAGCACAGGAATACACTTTTTTTCACTATTCCATTGTACTCGCGAATTAATTTGAAGAAATCGACAAACTTTGAATGCATCTCTTTTTGAAATCTTTGAGTAATTATCCCTTTCATTAGGTACGTGCAGAAAAAAGTCGCCTTGTGTGACCTCTGAAGGGCTGAATGTTGATGAATTTTTGCCTTTTATTTTTTCAAATATTTTTTATTGGCATGTCCATTAATGGTCAGTGGGTTAACCGAGTTTTTTGTGCATAAATAGTTGACTCAATACAACAGTGACGTCAAGCCATAAAAGCTTACGTTGCAACGATTCACTTGCAGGATATTTATTGCCGCAGATGTTATTTATGAATATAATGTGTGTACGTGAACGTTTTGTCGAAGGGTTTTTGTGTTGACACAAAACACGCTCCTTCGCTCCTTCATAATTGAGATGGAAAAAAGACTTGATTGGATTTCACAACCCGGTTGCCTTCAATACGAAATTCCTTATGTTTTTTTGTCGATATAAGCATCACGTCATGGGTAAAGAAGTTTGGACTGTAATGTTGAAAAAATTCTTCGATCGTAATATTTGCTACATTTCAATTAGGCAAAGAAAGGTCATAAAGTGAGAATATTAAAAGAAGGTGAGATTACAAATATTCCATAAACTTTATGTCGCAGGTTCGGAGACAGATGGTTCTAAGGTCTTGAGTAATATTAGTTTTTACAACCATTCCAGCTTGTACCTCGCGAAAGATTTTGAATTTCTTGGAGCCTGGCGGGGGGGAGGCTTTTGATCCTAGAAAATGAGTAATTTCTTCGCGGATCCTTTCTTCTCCTTCAATTCATCTCCTTCGACCCCCAGAGTTATTGAATTCGTTTGGTTAAGAATTTAGCCTTGGTTCTAATGTGGCATAAAATGCAGTGTCCTTTTTGCATGAAAAACCTGAACGTACACGGGCCCGTAATTTTCTTTCATTTTTATTATTATTTTTTTTCCATTTCCACGATAAAATTCTGGTTTATTGTCCCACTACGACGCCGGCGAAAAAGTTCCATCGAAGCTGAGAAAAAAACGTTTCCGTAAAAGAATCGTAGCTTTGCTTCTCATTGCTCTTATCGTAGCGAGCTTAAAGGGCACTGATGTTTTATGGTGCAATATGGGAACGCAATACCACGTGTTTCCGAGCTTTTGCCATCTGTACTGTGAATCTTTTCGGGTCGTTGAAAAGCCATGGGAGGAAATCATAGTTTTAGAGAGTTACAAAATATACACATTGGCGTGTTAACCGCAGTGGGACTTAAATCGCGAGCGCATTCTCTCGAGGCGAACACATTTTCCCGGCTGAGTTATTTCGGCAGGAAATTAACGTTTTTATGGCAAACAATTCGTGGGCGGTTAAAAAAAGGAAAAAAAAACAGTAAGAGATGATAAGAACGAGTGTATGTTTGGATGGCAGAGGAGAAGTCAAAGTGCATGGAACATCGGTTGAAAAAGAGTAAAAAAAAAAATACGCGAGGAATGAGGTGTCTCGAGGGAAGAATGTCTGTAAGAAAAGGAACAAGATTGTCTGGTCTAGGCGACGTGGAAGAAAACGAGCATAACGTTATTAACCACCCTCACCTCTTCCCTCCCCTTTCCGCCTGGTGCCTCCTTCTGACGCAATATCCATTGATTCTTTTTTCTCCCTTTCCAACATCGTAAAAGAGAAGGATATATAAATATACTCATAGATATGATGTCGTCGAAGCTTTCTTGTAAAAAAAAAACGCGAGCGGTTGGAGAAAAAGCAACAATGGCATAAGCACACCAAGGCCAATGGTGTACATAGACAGCTCTCCTTAAAAGGGGTGGTGTTAATTTCCGTTTAGGGTGCGTTAGGGAACGTCGTTGTGATGCTCCTACGCCGTCGTTAAGATAAGATAACCAGCCATGGCGCCCCACGTACAACTACCCATCGCTGTAATTTTGTCTTGGACGAAAGACCTCCTTTCGCATAACTCTCTCTCACTCTTTCTCTCTTCTTTATTTTCCCTTTGGCTAAAATCACCTTGACACCGCACCAGGCTACAAGTCTTTTCTCATCTTCATTTTTGACAATCAACTTCTTTCATCGTTGAATAACTTCCCGTTTAATTACGAGGCTAATTTCTAGAGACGACAGATTCGTACATTAAACTTTTCGTCTAAATAAATGTTGGGCCTTTGGTTTTATATCTTTTTAATTAAAAAAAGATTATGGGAATTTTCGGTTACCTGCTTCAAAGAGTTTTTTATTATATGGCTTTTTGCTCCATGGGCTGGAAATTAAAAAAAAAATGATCCTTTGTAGTTGTTTATCGAATTTTTGTTTCTTTTTGATTAAAAATCCTTTCAATTAAAAATGTTGATGGAAATTACTTTTTTGTATCTTTTAAAGAGTCATTAATTGTACGTGTTAATGATAATTTAGTTTTCTTTTGATGATTTTTTGCTCCATGGAAAAATAAATCGGAAAAAAAAATTAAAAAATTCATGTTACGAGAGTGTTTATTGCGTTTTTGTTGTGATATATTTGGATGATAAGAAAATGAAATTCAGTTCTCGAAGGAATAAAGAGACTACTGAGTGAGCGTTGGATAATTGGGCTGCGGATCCCTACCGTCGAGCCGAAGCATCGAAGCGAAGTTGCAAATTAGTAACGGCGAACAACCACGCTGTGCATGGACCGTATCATAAGTTAAGTTTTCGAAACTTGGTCGAAGGCAATTTCGGTTAATGATAATTGAAAATGGCTTTTTGTTATTATCGTCATTTGAGCAGTCAAATATTGAGCAGATAAATATTCGAGCTGCTTGAAAAGGGTCTCAATATTTTTCCAAAGACGTTTTATCCAACAAAACGTGATTCCAAAGTGGAAAATGTCAATACGTCTTTAATTTTGTGTGGTTTGGGGATAAAGATGAATATTTATGAATATTTATTGCATTCGATTTCCCATTACAATGAATTCCAAATCATTTTGTTCTTCAACTGAAGGACGAGGAAAATAAAAAATGAAACAATGGGAATCAGGGAGCGTCCAAGTGGCAGGAGCATGAAGGCATTTCGTCAATGAGACACACTAAAGGCACGTGATAATGAGATGGAAAAAAAAAACAAAGAAACAAGAGAAGCATAAATAGCGAAAGGAGCAGAAATAAATGGCGCGCGTTATTAAATATTTCATTCATGGTCTCGTTTTTTTATTTGCAATTCTCGTTTCTCCGTCTCTCTGTTTTTCTCTCCAACACACATGCCAAAGTATACGTTGTACGGAAGTAGTCGTGTATTCACATTTATCCCATGAATGCACGAGACTATTTTTTTCCCTAGTTACCTCTTTGCCTCGGTGAATGAACCCCTTGATATAGACTTCAACTTTTCCTTTTTGTTGTTTTTTTTTCTCGTTTTTTTTTTGCTTTTTTCACTTCTACGCGGAGAATTTTTATTTACACGACGAGGTCTCAACGAACCACCGAAGAAATACAAGAAATATAGAAAGAGGCAGTGAGAAAGAAAGAAATAATAATAATAAAAAAAAGACATCGTGGAACGCGTGTTCTCGCGAACATTGAAACGTCACTATGTGTGTGCAACATTTGCCATAATTTCCCCGAGGTGGGATATGATTGGAAAGTCTACGAATATATACATACAAAGTTACATTAAAGTAGTCTCATCCCACCTCGTATAAGGTTATTTGAAAGCACAGATGAGAATCCCTCTCGAGCTCTTTGGATACATTTTTTATTTTTCGCTCTTGCTCGATTGAAATTTTAAATACCAAGAACCTCTTTATATGAATTTATTAACAACATTCACGATTGTCTAAGAATTCGTGAATACCTTTCGAGAATTTTTTGAGGAAATTTAATTATGTGTATGCAAACGTCAAACATTGCACGTAATTCTTGAAAAACTACTAGCGCCATCGCTATTTCGATGTCATAAAGTCAAAGTCAATTGAACTAATTTGCATCAGGATTAACGCTACTTCAATTAAACTGCTGAGCCCAAGACAAATGTCATCTTCTGCTATTTTCTTCCCTAAAATTAAACCATTAATTGAAAATCCCCAATAACAAATAAATATTGTTGATTATTACGAAAAAAAAAAAAAAAAAAAAAATACAATAATCGGTAACAATATGAATGTAAACAAAGTCCGGGATTCATAAGAGTTTCTGTAATAATGTATCGTTGTGCTCGTCCCAGATATCATTGTTACAATGGTACCCACATTGGTGGTAAAGCGAATAAAGCTTGGCAATAATAAATCCATTTGCCGTAATCACAAACCTCATTAGTTCGCTCCGGTGTACAAACACGCATCGTTAAACTCATAATATTAATTATCAATGCCAAAACCGATGGAGATTTGCCAACAAATTTCATAATGCTTAAATAGCCACAAAGCTTGCTTTGGCCAATGTTTACATTAGTAAATATACAATTGTCAATATCATTAAATAGGTTGAATTTACGGTTGTAAATGACGTCTGGTGTTTATGGTTGCGCAGTGAATGAACTAAAATTTATTATTTATTCAATAAATAACTGTCGAACGTTGGTTAATTAGTAATTAAAGATCGATTTATTAAAAGCAAAACGCTGCTCATGTAAATAGTAATTAATATTTTAATTATTTTCATAATAAATAATGGCGATTCACGTACATCGAAGGTTTTGATATAAACAAGAGCAGGAGTCTGTCCCTATTCCGAGAGCATGTCTATTTCACCCTCACGATGTCCAGAGGCTAAAGTCGATAATCGTATTAACTCACTTTACGCACATCGTGTTCGCACCAAGAACGAGGGAGAGTCGTATGTTTCGTGCAGTGTGCAACGAGGGTTAATAGCCATGGAGCTTGAGGGAAAGAGGGCCTTCGCCGCGTCATATCCTCTCTCACGCTTCACTTCACTAACGACAGCTTAATAATTATTTGGATTTCAGAAAGGCTCCAACTCTTCGACACCATGGCAATTGGAAGAGCTATTCGACCAAAGTATTTCGTTGTCAACATTAAATTAGGATTTTTGGGGACGTGAAACTTGGGTTTTACTTTAAAATAACGAGCCCAAAGGGCGGAGGGACCTGGAGGCTTCAAAATTCTAATTAGTCTCATCAATATTGCGGAGTCTACGTTTTTTTTCTCAAATTTTCACTAACTTCCATGATCGTGGGAAACATTTCACGAGTGTTTTTCACAGGGCCATGCTTTTTTTAATACTCCTCTGTATCGCTAATTTTTCGACATTTCGCAAAAAAAATTAACGTTTTCTCGATCATTTATCCACGTCAGAAAATAATTCTCAGGAGAATATTTACCGAGAAAATAACTTCGGCTGATTGCTTCGGAGTTAAAAAAATATTGTTCATTCGTTTAATTTGTATTTTTTTCCCTATTGCGTTTATTTATATAAATGTAAAAGTTCGAGAGATTTAGTGTCTTAACGTTTCACTTCAATGAAATGAGAGCATTGTTGATATATCTATGAATGTGTAAACGCTACTGAATCTCAATTTATCGTACGTCCTCATGTTTCCAATTACATACACGAATATTATTACATGTCCCAGTGTCAGGCTCGTTTCTCGCGGGAGCTTCTATTATATGGGAATATATAGAGAGGTAGAAAAAAGATGGGAGATCTGGAGCATCGGTGCATGATGCCGTGGCAACGAAACCAATCGATACAATAAATGTGTACGTTCGTTTGTACATCGATGCAAATATTCGAGCGTCCACACGCGTATGAGCGTCAGCGTCGAAAATTATCCTACTTTTTTCTTTATTTCTTTTTTTTCTTTTTTTTTTTTGTATCGAAACGACCAGACTAGATCGGCAGAGACGAATATGTGTGGAGAAGCATTCGGTGCATGGGCATTCCTGGAAAACGAGAACGAATTCCATCCAACTGTCTGCTGTCACCGAGTTAATATTGAATATTTTACATATTCGAGGCTCTCGATCAATATTTTACATGGCATAATTCACAACAATTTCCTCCGGGATTCATCATATGCATATGTAGACAGATAAACGGCGTATATTATCTAGGAAACGGACGTACATACGCAGCTAAACCCTTGTGGGTCAAAGGTCAAGGGAAACGTAAAGAAATTCAAGTTTAAAACATTAGAAATGTTGGATTCATATGGAGAGGAATCTAAATGTTTTCGATTTTGTAGATATTATTTTTAAATATTTTCTAGAAATCAATTACGTTTTGTGGCAATGAGAAGAAAAAATTTCTTTCTATTTGACAGATGCTTGAACATGATAATGCTTTTTGTTTTTTTAATGGGAATTTCAAAATGCTTATGATTTTCTCTTGAAAACTAACGATTGATTCGAATAAAATTTCATCCAAAGGATCTTCTGACAACTTTCTCGTCTTTGTCAACCAATTTTTCCTTTAAAAATCCTACTTTTAGTTTGACATACAGTTTAATATTCATTTCGAAAAAACTAAGGAATTGATAATATCAAAAAATATCCTGAGGTCTTCTTCATTCCCAATTTTCATTGTGAAATTTGAACATATTTTTTTCTTTAATAGAAAATTTCCTTCAAATCGATTTGTCGCCAAGATAATCAACCTGCTTTGCATGTCATCATTAAAAAAAAAAAGTAATCTACAGAAAGGCAAGTGCAAAACGTTCTTGAAGAACATTGAATCAAAAATATCGAATTTCGTTCGACTTATCAAAATTTGTCCGTCTCGTTTTATGAACAAAAGTTCCTCGAGAAATCTAACTGAATTTTTTAAATTCTGGAGAAAGAAACACAAACTGTTTGGAAACTGTTTTGAGATCAATGGTTCATAGTCTATTTTTAATGTGTGACAAAAGCTGTCACACTGGAAGAGCCTGATATTTAAAGCCCTGGCACATTGAATAATTTAAAATATTTTCGAATGTATTAAACTACATATAGTTTGTAATTTTTTTACATCATCGATATATTTGGCGTTAAACGAATTTTGGAGTGTCAGCAGATTTGTTATACTGATGTATCAGCTCGTGAATATACATGAAACTATCGGTCCATCTGTTCCAAGAGTTGGAATGAATGACACATGATCAGATTTCACAACGAGAAATAAACGATTTTATTATGGTTGATAAATATTTGATTTTTATTGGAATCAAAAATACCTGAACAAGAATTCGTTATTATTGGAGATGAAAAAGTAATGGTCGAAAAGTACATTCTCCAAAATTCATTTCGCTTATTTGGTACACTTTATTGTTCTTTCATTTTGATTTGTTTTTTTTTTCATTCAATGAAGTGATTCGATTGCTCTCATGAAAAAAAGTTATAAAACGGACCTAAAAAGTACACAGTTTTCCACGAATACATTATACGGTGATTGGCAGCCTTGGAAGCTTCAAAGAAAACGATGAAAATTGATCAAAGCGACTGAGTTAAAAGTGTGAAAATTACCGATGTATACAAGAGTCTGCAATGTTTCCAGAAGTGAAAAAGAAATAACGACAAGTTTCAGTCACACGGAACGCTACGTATCGTTATTTCAATAAATATTACCTTTGCTGTACACAAAAAAATGCCTTTACTGTTGTTTCAAGACATATTTAAATTCCTAAAAAACTTGTAGGCTAAGAGCATTCAAAAATGACATGAATTTACAGTAAAAAAACATTGAACTCTGGTTTTCGTGGACAATAAATTTCCTTTAAATTATTTTGACGTCCAAATGACTTTGAATGTCAAATAGTAGAATAACAAATAAATAAATAGTTTGATTTCTTTGATAAAAAAAAAAATTCTGGCAATATATTTGAATATGAATTTAAAAGGAATTCGAAATACCATGATTCACATTTATTGTTTCATTCAATACCAGAGTCCATTCTTTTTTTTTTATATCAAGCAGTTGACGTCATTCTGTCTATACATCGATCGTTCGATGGATAAAACGACCTGAATGGAGGGTCACTTCAGTGGAGAAGATTGTTCGGAACTGACGACACATTCATTTATGAACTCGTGTACGAGCTGTGTGACAAGTAGCAGGTGGCTAATGCGAGAGGTGTCTAGCTCACGATGTTGAACGAAGTGGAGATACCAAGACAGAAAGCTGACATTGAACATATAGTGCATCAATGAAGCATTCTATTTTATCTCGAACCAAGAGAGAAAGAGCTTGAGCCATTCAATAATTTTGGATCTTTGTGCAGGCACCGAGTATTCACTCATGACAAGGATTAATTTTTTGAATTAATTCAAATAATAAAATCAGATTTTTAAGTCGTCAAAAATGATCAAAAATATAATTAAAGAGAAATCAAATTTAACAGGATCGAATAAAAAGTTGTCAAAACGTATGTTTCATAGAATTTTGTTCGAATATCCAGGGTTTTTTCTACCCCAATAAATGTTTCAGCCACAACTTTGTGCAGCATTGCAAACAAATAGTAAAGAAATCCTAGTGAATCTCATAAAGATCTTATGAATGAATATTCGCCACTACCAAGCGATAGCCCTCTCGTAGTTTTCTTTAGCCTGCTGCCTCTCTACGTCTGATGAATGACGATGATAACGCACTTCTTGTTACGAAACTTGTATACTCGCACTTCATTTTTCTCTTATCATTTATTTATGTACAGTGTACACACAAATATAGATGCACGTTTTCGTTGCTAATAAATATAATGGCGTGGGCATGTAATCTTTGGGTTCACACGAAGGTTATTGTTACGTAGGAAAATTTATATATAACGGTATCACGAGACAGTTGTGTCTTAACGAACCACCATAACACTCTGATTGATGGAGTTCCTTAACCCTCTGATTCGTCTCTTTTTGTTCACGCAAAATTGACTAAAAAATTGGCGCCCAGAGGTTGATCTTATTTCTACAACGTGGGTCCCACTATGACTCGAAAGGTCAAAAGGTCAAGAGGGGTAAAAGGACCAGTCCAAGTTTCAACGACCGGAGAACTTCTCCAAGAGTCGTCAAAACGTAGGATATGTCATCAAAACTCAGAAATTCCTTGATTACTGATCAAGGTTCTAAATAATGAAACGTGAAATGTTTATAATGAAGAATTAATTTGCAATTGGTCCGGAATACGAATTTTCTAAAAACCTGATGAAAAAACGATCGAAATCTTTTTTTTAAATTATTAATATCGATCTTTTCGGATTTTTATCAAAACCTTTTAAAATTCAATTCAACAGCAATTTTCAATCGAAATATTTCCTTTAGCCCATCATAAAAACATTGTTTCGTACTTTTAACTTTAAAAATTCTGTGGTGGAATTTGAAAAAACTGCTATTTTATAATATTTTTGTCGACTTTTTTGTATAAAGGATCAGCCATTTTGTTACTTTTGCAACAGAAAATTCGATGTGACCAAGTGTGAGATACACTTGTGCCGAGGAAAAAAGCAGCGAGCGAAGAGAACCGGAAACATCAGGAGCTCGAACGCTCGTTTCTCTCGTGGAGTTTTTCGTCTGTGCGATTTTTATTTTCTGTTTTACGGACGGAAAGTTCACCCATTCACCATTTCCTTCTCTCTATCTCTCACACTTTTCGATGTATGTCGTTTTTTTTTTCCTCTACCTCTTCTGCTCCAAAGCTTTGCCTCTTTCTCTCATGGCCATTTTTTTCTGTTTTCTTTTATTTTTATTTTTTATTCCACTTTATTCGCGATAACGCGTCAACAGTATATACACGAGATCAAGTTAACTCGCCCGAAATCTCCAGCTAACGGTTCCTGTTCTCATTGGACCGACCAAACTCCGCTGTTGCGAACTTTTCTCTATTTTTTATTTTCACTCTCGCCGCGCACCACTCTACTTTCTATTATCTTGCCACGTCGTTCATTTTTATTATTAAAACAAAAAGCCCGCTCGTATTTAAGAGAAAACAAAACAAAAAATCATGCTACTTAGATTCAAAGCTGGTAAAAATCGATGTCATCTTACCTTAAAGTCGCTTTGACGGTCGTAGAAAGCTGCTGGTGCGAGAGCAGCTTTTAGTCTTCTATTTCTGTAGAAGATAAAGAGTATAGCAGCGAGTAGCATGACGATTACTGTTGTAAGAATGCCAATAACGAGACCGATCAGTTGTTTGGATTCAGCAGGTTCTTTGCTCTTGTCTGGAACTTACCAAAAAAAAAAAAAAAAAAAACGAAATAAAATATCAACAAAAATGGAATATACAATGCAGACATTTGCGACGTTTCAATAATTATTTTGGAGTATAAAACGAACGAATGATAAGAAAATTCTTACGGAAAATATCTCCATATCAAGAAACGCGGCAGCAGCTCGACGCCGAGTATTAAAAGAAAAATGTTCGATACAAAAATATTGAATAGGGTTCCAGCGATCGGGGCTGGCTTCGTTTTTGATTATGGGCATCGATGAGCTACAATGCCGGAGCCCTCGATTACTCGATTCGGGGAATTCAACGAAAACAAATAGGTGGCTTTGGTGTAGAGCCGAATCAAAACAAACACGTGACTACGGTGTAGAGGTAATCGCGTAGTATCGCGGCGATCGTAGTAAGAGGTAGGAGAAATGGCCCGCAGGTGAGCGGGAGGGAGAGCACGATGTGGGGAGAATGAATTCGATCGTTTGCGTCCCCCCACTGCCGGGCCCGCGCGCTTGCTGCGATCCGCGTGTTTTCGCTGTTCCCACCGAGGCTGCCCCGGCTCGAGTGAGGGCCTGGCTGCAACTGCGCCACAGCCAGGCCCTCATATCACTCGAACCGGTCGACCGGGGCGGCTGTTGCGGCGACGATGGGGGAGCTTGGGTGGGGACAGCAAAAACACGCGGATCGCAGTGAGCGCGCGGCACGCCGTGAACAACCATAGCCGCGCACCGATACACAATAAATAATTAAGGTAGAAAAATTAATAACAAGGATTCATAATTGAATAATAATATTATATTGCTTCTTATTGGTATAAATAATATTAATGAGGACACAATAACATTGTGTGTTTTCAGGCAGAGGCAACGACAGGGAACACAGCGAGTGCGCAGGGCCCGCCGAACCACGGAAACATAACAACTAATAAAGGTAAGAAAATAATAATACTACAAAATAATTCGGAATATTGAATACCATTCGTTTCATAAATGGCCAAGAACATTAATAATCAGAAATAATAATTAATCAATAATATTGATTCATTATATTATAATAATTCTTATAAATATTAATAACACTAACGAGGACACTACAAAATTAGCTACAATTATGAATACCTTGTATTCCATATGAAATATACAAAATTAAATGATACGAAAAAATCAATAGTTAAGGGACTAATTCGGAGCAATTGTAGGGATCGAAATGAACAGAGAATATTGTCAATTAAAAACAATTTAAACAAACGATTTATTCGAAACCGAAAGGCTCCTATGCGCATTTTACAACTTAGTATCCTACGTGACTTTGACTCAATCCAAATATGTATATTCAACGCAGCGGAGCATAGGAAAATGCTAGTATTTGCTGTAATGCACACTTCTCGACGAATGTATAGCTCTGAGGCACTTCAGTGCCTCAGAGTATATGCATGCATAAATCCATGTGTGAGAAATGCGTTAGCGAACGAACGAAATATGTACCGTAATATGGAGACTTGTTAACGACGTACGTGAGCTCGAATTAAACGAAGCTTTCACTACACCCAAATGGTTATATTAAAAAACGAATATACGAAACTAAATAACGTCGAAATATGTGTATCAACACATACCCATATCAGCATTCAACATTATTGTACTTGAAACCATTTTTTTGAGAAAAAAAAGATTTAATCTCCAAACTCACAAAAATCTTACAAAAAATAATATCGATCAAAATCCATGGAAGCTTTAGTTATTATTTTCAAATCTTCGTAAGTTTTTTTTTTATTCATTCCTTTCTGGTTTTCTATCTTATTTCTTTCTGAAATTATTTTATACTTTTATTAACTTCAATTGCAAAGCCAGAAAGTCGTTTTTATTGAAAATATAAAAATAAATATAAAGTAGACTTACAGATGCTGTTAACGTGGCCCTCGTCCTTATTAAATGTTGCCTTGACTTCGTCTCGTTGCAACGGGCCCTCGTTATTTTGATATGGACTGCCCGTTGCCACAGCAATGGAACTGCGGTTCTTGGCGTCATCATCGTCGGTATTGTTCCATTCGGATATCACTGTCGATCAACAAATATCATTAAACTTTTAATGGCTTGTTACAAACTTTAGAAAAATAATATTGTACTGTCAACAATAATTTTGATTACACATCTGTAGGTTTCTTCTCCATGAAAAAAAACGTCAAGTTTTCGAGTGTAAATGATATTTTGAAAAATATGAAAAATTCTGTATTAAATTCTTCGTTTAACGTTAAAGATTTTTCGAGCCTTCGCGAGCTCCAAATGGGAGCTGCAATTTTTTAATTGCTCGTTAGGGAGCAGTCCATGATCAAGTTGCACATTTCGTGTATAAAATGGAAAGAATTTTCAGATAATAAAATATTCGAAATGGGGAAATGATACGAACGTAGAAACGCATTTGGCAGACTGAGCAAACGCGTTTATACTTCCGTTAAACGTACGATATGTGTAAACAAATGTTGGATTGCGAAATGAACGGGTTTTACAAGGAAACGAGTTCGAAATGAGCAGGAAAACGATACTCCGGAGTTAGCTCGACTATAGAGTTTGTTAGAATTCTCAGGGCGTGTACATGAGACCGGAAAATGACCTGATATAGTATTCCAGGCCAGTAGCTACATATGCCAAAATTGAAATAGCCGTTACGATTTTCTCTCCCTCGGTCTTTCTGCACACTGTAATATACGTACATTTGTGACTTTGTATATCCTGCTGCCCTCGACTCTCTTGGATTCATATATTTTCCCTTGCGTTTTCATCAGACTACAGCAAACATTAAGTTTTTAGTTTACTCCGCACCATTCTACCTATACCTCCTGGATTTCATACACACTCGTGAAACAACATACACGACCAAAAATAATACATCGTCAGCTGTAGACCTATGATATATTAACATTTGTTCCATTAGCTAACCTTCCGGACTCTCATTTCCGGAAGACAACTTTAAGGGTGAAACACTATTTAGAAGAATTATTTAGAGAAATGGTCAGTGACATTAAAAATTACATTGAAAAATATTTCATTCTTTAAATATTACAAAATCGACTTTATTGCGTCATCATTTGCCTAATTCTCTATATATTTCGTTTTTTTGGGGAATGGATGTTTTTTGGATGAACGATTTTTTTTCAAATTAGTATCTTACCAATTTTTTATTGTAAAATTACCATCATTATGACAAAACGGTTCGATATAAAAATAGAAAAAAAAACCGAATATCTCGTTCATAAATTGAAAATCTGTAGGTCCAACTGTTCACTCCATATTTGGCAAATTATTTTTATTAGTCCTCGCACTAAATAATTGAGATGGTAAAAAAGATCATGGAACTGGGACGAATTTTTGAATAAACCTAAAAATTCAGTCTTTTTCTCTACATGGTTTGATTGGCAAGGAAAGTTTTAATAGAAACCAAGAAAAACATTTAAGTAGATTTGATTTAAAACATTTTGTCTTTATACAGATGTACGTTGACACCTCACATCCATTCGTGTGTGTCTGTGTGTATGTGTGTGTGTGTGTGTGTGTTATCTTTGTGTTTAAAGGATCCTGGCGTTGTCACTCAAAGAGCTGTGCAAGAACATCTAATGCTCGTGCCTCTACTTTCCTTCATTTCTACCTTTCTCGTTTCTCCTCTTCGTATACGTGTACTTGTTTCGCAACTAATGGACTGGTGGCCGAGTTCGTCGTCGGTGTTGCTACTTGTGCTTGAGGGAAGGGCAAGGAAGAGGGGTTGTAGAAGCGTCGAGACGGGAGAGAATCTGTGAAACGCGAGTAAGCTTAGAACGGAAAAGGAAGAGGGTTTTCAAAGAGAACCAGGGCAAACGCAAGGGAAGCTAAATGAGACAACTGGCGAGTGAGCGAGATGCCGCTGTTACCAGTTCTTCTTTCCTCTCTCTACGATACGTTTCTCTTTACGGAAAACCTTTCAGTAGCAGCGTGCCAACGGCTAGTGAGCTTCGAGCTTTCTAGAGCAATATACGAGATGGGTCGAGCATCGTGTGCATAATCCGTTAGCCCGATATTTCTATTCATTTATTCATACAGCGAATCGTTTCTTTTTTTCTTCTTTATTTTATTTTTATTTATTCTTATTCTTATGCAATGTGGCTTTTAATAATTAAAAACTGTCATTGCAATTTTACTGCCTTTGATCAGAAATATATATTTTTCTTGAGCTTATTTATTTGCATGCAATATGAGAGTGAAAAGGAAACAAAAAGGTTATAACAACGTAACTGTCCTCGTTCAAGTCATCTTTTTATAATTAATTATTTATTTGCATTGAGGGCTCACGTACGACAAAAGTGAGGGTCAATTTCAATTTATACCGAACAATTTTGTTCGTTGAAATGATTTTTTGTTTATTTAACAATACTTTATTTTGTTATTCAATGAAATGAGATGTGGAT
This sequence comes from Campoletis sonorensis, assembly GCA_013761285.1. NCBI lineage: Eukaryota > Metazoa > Arthropoda > Insecta > Hymenoptera > Ichneumonidae > Campoletis > Campoletis sonorensis. The sequence goes on from JACEOJ010009766.1 coordinate 59,941, forward strand.
TAATGAAGAAATTTAGTCAATAGGAAAAAAAGGAACGTGACAGTTGATTTTTTCGTCGATCAAAATTGCCCCGAATTTCTCGGGAAATGTTCTTTTTACCTGTCGCACGCAGTAGAACGATACAGCGTGTGGTCAGACCCAGTGGAAATATATCGTCGGATATCGGCTGGGGATCGAAAACCCAACGTCATCTCTCGTTCTCTGTACCTGCTCGTTTTCTCTACCCGCCTTTGATCCCTATATAACTTTCCCTGTATCTCCTCCCACCTCTTCTTTCAACCCCCGCCCTCGCCCCCCGCTCCCTCTCGCACCATTGCCGAATAGCTCTCTCGGGTCGAAGTCTCTGGGCTTCTGCTACTGACAAAATATGTTGTCGCTGGTGTGCTAACCTCTGATTTATGGTGTTCGCTCCACTGAATTCATATATATAAAGAAAAAAAAAACGTATCGAAACTCGTGTACGAAAGTTTTTTATTCGTCATCGTAAAATTTACGAGAAAATATTAATTTTCGTGGAACGAATTAAATAAAATTATTTTTATCGGGAATATCAATAAATTCATCACTCAGTATATATTGAAAAGTAATAAAAAATAAAAAATTTATGAGCGGCCATTGAAATTTTTTATTTATAAAAATATAAAATTGATAATTCTCAAAAATCGAGTGAAATTATTTCGAAGCTTTTGATTAACACAGATTTTTCGATTCAAGAATAATTTGCATGTAAAACGTTGAAGTTGATAACGAGCAGAAAATGAATGTCGACTGATATAAATTATTAGCAGGAGAAAATATTGTTACGTTTGAATTTCTTCAAGAGATGAAAACAAACGGAGAAGAACTTTCGAAAGTTGTGATTCAAATAGTTTTTTAATGACCACTTATCGAGTGAGCAATAAACCAAGTCGTTAAAAACTCGAGGTTTGTTTTTCGACAACAAGATTCTACGAATGAACGTCAATTAAATGTTCTTTTTAATTATTTTTTTATCGTGGAATGACGGTGGATTAAATCAGATAAAAAATTAACGAAACTGGGACAACGTAACGAGACTTTTGATTAAATCACGGAGCATAATTTGGTTTATATACAAAATTCATAAAAATAGAAATATTTTCGAGTACCGGATATACTTCTTTGCTCTGTGTCGTTGTCAGATGTAAAAGATTTTCTGTGTCAGTGCAAAAAAAAAACACAACGAAATGAAGCGAGCACGAGTGATAGCTCGACCCCGATACGCGGATGATTAATGGCGCTCTCTCTCTCTCTCTCTCTCTCTCTTCGTTCCATTCTCTTTTTCTTTGCTTCTTTAGAGTTGTGTTTTTTCTACTGTCTCTTCATTCTCTGCACTCAGTCCCTTTCCCTTTTTTCTTATCTCCCTCTCTCTCTCTCTCTCTATATCTCTCTCCTTCTTGCTCTTTCGCATTCTCTTCGTCTTTTTTGCTGTTCCTGAGGTTTTGCTCTATCTCCTTCAACTCTACCCTTCCTGACACTCTTTCTGTTCGTTCACGACAATCAACAAGTTGACTTTTTCTTCAAGGCAAACTTTTCTAGATGAATGCGCGTTCGAGGCGCGCAGAGGCCACTCTAACTCGTTTCCTCTCGTTTTTCTTCTTTCTCTGCTACTCCCTTTTCAGTTTTTTTCTTCTGCTTCATCTTATTTTATTATTTTTTCAAACTTTTATCAACTCAAAACAACGACTTACAACATTTGTACGAGACTCGCTGTTGTGCATTTTAAGAATCGGGCTCATTTCCTCAAGCAAGCTTCAAAGGTCCATGAGAACTTGTTAACCGTTTCCTTCCCATTTATAATAATGGAAAAACTTCCTTTTTCCCAACTATTTTGACTGAAAAACGTCCGTTTTACTCTATGACGTTTTTCAACGGGTTACGTACCTCCAGAATTTTTTAATAACCTATTTTTTCAACCCTCGTTATGCTTTGAACTAACGAAAACCTAGAAATGAACTTTAGTCCTAAATTCCACTCGATGATGACGCACTGTAACGAGGAACGTGACCGCGAGCTGAGGGGCAAGCCTCGTGGAGGGTGTGCAAACAACGCGTTTTTCTCGAAACTACTTTTTCCGTCACATTTGGCACGATAACTCGAAGACTTTTCATCGCTTTTTATTCACCTTTTTTTTCAATTATTTCCCAATCATTTTCCCGATAGTCTGTCGAGCCGTATTTTTGGTATTTCGTCTAAAAATTTGTATGAAAATTCGAAATGTCAAATTTTCTGTAAAAAAACAATGACCTAATTCGCAAATGTAGTTGCTGTTAAAAAAAACCTCGACTAATTTTTATTTTTCGCCTGAAAAGTCGATCGATGAAGTCTAATTAATATTCTTTTGTTTTTTTTTTTTTTTCAACAAAACTCAAAAAATCCTAAAATTCGAATGTTTTTGGGACCCGGACTTTTACAGCCCCTTAATTATTACGAATGGCTGCAAGAATGTAAATCAGTTCCTAGAAAGAAGTGTGTAATCACAATTATGTGTGTGTATTTTTTTTTTGTATTTAAAAATTTTTTTTTTTTTTTACCTGACTCAAATACGACTTCGCTGAGCATAATCCATCGTGCAGCAAAATAGAGCTGAAGCTTGAGATAACGGCCGGCCCGGGAGTGCAACTTTATTGTGACCTCCCGCGCCTGTTCAAGCACCAGATCTGGCATATAAGAGAAATGTACAGGTTCACCGTTGAACTGGTTATCACCGGGGCTTAGATATACCTTTGCGTGGGAAAATACCTGCGGCGAAATGAGCAGAAAAATATTGTTTTACCAAAAGAAAAAGCACTTTTTTATGTGTTATCATTTCCGAGAGAATAATATGTGAACAATGCTCGTATTATTTATTTATTTTTGTTACAGAATTATATTTGTGGAAAGATAATCAAACATTTTTGCACATTGTTCAGAGATGTTGGATTTTTCACATTTTTTTTCTGTCCTTTTGTATTGTTTTTTTTTTTCTTTTTTTTTCTTTAATCTGAAGAAACCCTGAAGTTTACAGACAATGATAATGAATTGCTGCCACTGCAGATTGACAGCTGTGAATTACGAGATGTTAAGTTTTCATTTTTTACGTTTCTTTTGAATTAAATTGTACACGAGGAGACCAATCGTATCAAAAATTACTATGGTTTCGTAACAATCGGTGGCCAAATTATAATTTTGAGAGATTCTGAATTAAAACATAGTAATTTTGCTCCAATTATTGACTGGAAATCATTATGACTTTTATTCCAAATTTCTCTACTGACCTGCACGTCTTTTGAAAAATAATTATTCGTGTGTAGATGCATCGCTGTGAAATTTCTCAAATAGTCGAACTCGAAGATGATCTCGACTGGATGTCCCACCATGCTGGGTGTGTCGTTTCTCCATCCAACCCATTCATAGCCTTAGGAAGAAAAAGAATAATTGTTAAAAGTGGTGATTGCAGTGACTCCTTATTTCTGACTTTGAAAATACAATTAATTTGATACTTTTGTGTATGCGTGGAGTTTTTTAGAATCATTTTTATTAAGATCATTAAATGATTTGATTCGTAGGGGAAATATCGATAACTTACATTGTAAAAGCAACGAAATGAGCTTCTTTCATTCATGGCTATTCAGAGACTTTTCCAATACTTATAAACGCCTGACAAGATTAAATTTAAGTGACTCGAGCAGAAATTTACGCAGGTTTCGTGGGAGGTGGAATAGGGAAATTCATTATCATTGCAAAATCGGCTCGAAGCTTTTATTCCTTAGCTCGTATCTCGTTCGGAATTTCAAAAGTGAAAACTTGGCAATTTTACGAGTGGTTAACGCCTCGCGGATTAGAAGGAGCACGAGGGTTCGTGCAAGTCTGTAGAATCAAGCAATAACAAACACAAAGGGAAGCGTTAACGACCCCACACAAACCTACCAAGACTCTCGACTTTCTGGTGATTCCCCTGTAGATTTTTCATTCCCTCTCTCTCTCTCTCTCTCTCTCTCACTCTATTCTATATCTTTAGTCCCATCGAAAAGCTCGAAGAAATTCTCGAAATGTCATGAGGGAGAGAATCGTGAAACTCTCGGACTTATGGCAAGCCGTAGAAACTCGTTAAGCGGTCTCTCATTCATCGAGAAATACCGCTTATCGCCGAAGAGATATTACGAAAATATATCTATATATACATTTATATACATGACATCAACGAATATAAATGCTCTCAGAACTAAACCAAAATTATTACATTGATCTATGGAAGTCAGTATCAAGGTCAGATGGAGAAGTAGTTTTTTTCCAAGTTTTAAAAAGTACTGAACGAGTTCGTCAACGTGGTGACTAAACATTATTTTAATTTTTTCCATTATTAACTCTCGCGTGAAAAAAATGATCGCGGCGTGACGTCCCAAATTCAGTCAAAATTGCAGTTGCTTTTTTTTCAGTAATTTTAATTAAATGAATAAGAATTTCTGGTCGAATTGACGAAAATAAACAGTAAATTGCAAATTTCTTATAATTATTATCCACCCCTTTTGCAAAGGAATAGACTTTTAGAAGAATTTTTCTTCCTCTCTTTACTATTTGCCGCGTCTATGCACGCGAAGTATAGAAACAGAAGAGTTGGTTCGAGTGAGTGAACGCAACGGTTCAGGGCGAAGGCTTGCAGAAAATGTTGTAAAAGAGAAAGAGAGAGAAAGAGAGAGCGAGAGAGAAAAGGTGTTCGAGCCACGGCAGCATGAGCATCAGCCAGCAGCAGTCTTGCGGTCCAATATAAATGTAAATTGAAACAGATTCGAGTGTATTGCTCGAGTGTACGAGGTATGGCGTTTTCGTCGACCGTTCGCCATATCTGAGCAATCGGGACACAACTCGCGCCTGTTTGCTTTTCCCGAGTTTTGGGCCTTTCACGAATTCTCCTTATGCGTTTTTCATAACCTCTCTCTCTCTCTCTCTCTCTTTCTCTCTCTCTCCCACATTTTAGACGTAAGCCTGCCTGTGATGCACGGAATTGACAAAAATTTCATTTTCAGCTGGAGAATTTCCATCGCGAACGAGTTTGTCGAAAGCCCGTGTTCACTCTGCTCCCAAACCTCTCTTCGCCTCCTCGGCACGAATATCATATTGAAGTTAGTAAATAAGACACTTTCCTATTTGTCCAAATCTGCATTCCCCAATATTCCTTATACTTATGATTCATGCAAAGCACAACTGACGTTCTCATTTTTATGCTTACGTCATACGAAATTACCAAAGAAAACATATTTTTCTGAACAAATATCTGGATCCTGAGTCTAATAAAAAAATATTAAAAAACCTATACGAAGATAAAATGTTGCCCTAAATCAAATATTCAATCTCCAAACTATAAAAATAGCCGGAAAAATCTAGTACACCCTAAAATCAAATGACGTTATTCCGAGACATAAACCAACCTCTGCCGTTGCCATTCACGTCCAGCCTGAAATTGTCCGGCCCTTTCTGACCATCTACCAATTGGCCAATCCCACCTGATAGGTACCCTTCATCCTCGTGTCCATCATACGTTCTGTCGGTCAGATCAATCTCAGAACCACGTTGAATTCCCTGGGGCATCGAGTACGATATTAGCCCCTCTGGAAAGAGACAAATTATTGTGAAGAAAATCGACGAATGAAGACAATTTGATTGAAAAACATATTGACACCTTTCTTTACGAGTTTATCTCAGGTGAAGAGATAAAAATACAATTGAATCGAAGATTTGATGAGTCAATAGTCATTATTGTAGTTAGTTTGGAAAAAAATAGTTTCGTAAAAAAATCATTTCGGTGAATTTAATGAATTATTGATTCCCATGTAATCGAAGCTTTTGCCAAAGTCTCAAACTTATTACAATCTTTGTTAAAACCATGAAAGGCTTCTCTGAATGAGATTTTTCGGTGCACATTATTATTATTCTTTTGAAAAGGAGGATGTTCCCGGGAGACTCGTCGATCAACAATACCAGGAACAATGTCTTTTGTTCCTGTTCCTTAAGCATGCATTCGGTGTTTAAAGTCGAAAAGAGCAACGACGAGTCATAAAAGGATCGCTGGAGCCACTGGCTTGCAATAAAAGATTCTTTCTGCAGGAGTCTCAAAGCAGGTGGATAAAAGGATTGTAAAAAAAACATCCTGTTCATGGGGTAATAAAAAACAATAAATGAACGTGACGGTGTAAAAAAAATGGAGAAAAAAAAGAAAATACTCATGCTATCAGTTAATACAGGGAATCCCGTCTGCTAAAGGCGATCTAAGACCGTTGGGTAATCGATCAAACGTCGGAGTTTCTATTGCACCTGAGCCCTTACCGATAAAAGTGTATTTTTTTATGTATTTTTTTTTCTTTTTTGCTTCTCCCCTAACCCATCTCATCTGCCTCGCCGTCTGGGCTGCTCCTACTATTATTTTCCTACGCTTCGAGCAGGCGAAATTATTCAGGAACACGCGTCTCCCGCATTTTCATCGTTGGAATAAGTTCAGATAAAAGTTACCCCCCGCCCCTCGTTCAATGGGAGTTGGGAGAAAAAATTGGCTCTTTTGAACTTTGAAGAATTATTGTTACTCCGTCGAATATTAGATATTTTGATAGAACACAACCTCAACTTAAACTTTAAACTTGCTCGAGTTACCGAATGAATTGAAATATAATTCGAATTGATAACTCGATTGACCTGAATGCATTCGCCATAACAAAATAGAAAGCCAAAGTGAGCGGCTTATGATGAAATTTACGCTTGAGGCCTTCGACAAGCTCAAATATCAATTAAGTTCACTCTCCCGTTCCGTCACATGGATTTTGCCTATTTTATATCCCTTTCATATTTTTGCGCCCCTTCGTTGACTGAAATATAGTGCGCCCGAGGTAACCTCGTCTCTTTTATCGCTTCTGGGCTAACTGTATATGTTTCGAGAGCCAGGACTTTTTTACGGACCAATGAAGGACCGAATATCGCCTGTGCCACTCAAATCCACGGATGGTTAACCATCCACTTGGTCGAATTGTTGGGCGTTGTTGGCTGGTCCAGGCTAACCCGAGGTTGCGCGCTCGTTGCATATCCATTCGCCGGATCATTTCGGTCTGGATTAATGCAGACACAGCTGTGTACCATACGCTTCCAAGCCACATCGAATTTCTCTATCCCTCCCTCCCTCCTTCCAATTCATTCCTCCTGGTCCCTAGTACCCGCACCTACTCTTCGAACACCGCGACCCCTTCGTAAATCTAAGTTAATCTCAGATAACCGCACCCGGAACCGTAATGTTCTCCAAAATAGGCTCCCTCAACATTCAACTCTACTTCGAACGCACTAGTTAAGGAAATATAAAAGCTTCAAGCACCTCAACCGAAAATGCGGCTTTACTCGAGACGAAATAAAACAGTTATTGCTCAATGTACAGCCAAACACATTAACCTGGCCCTCGGTGGACCAATAAATCAACGTTGAATGCTGAAATCGTTGGCATTTCTCTGCAGGGTTTTCAAGTTATGATTATTCATGTTTTAAGTCGCATGCACTTCTCAAAGATGCGAATTATTTCGAAAACTGCAGATTATTTTTCTTTTGTCTTTGATACTCTGGACAATGGGCTGGAAAATTGAGATCTGGAAGGGGACTTTGTGGTAAAAACAAATCATAAAATTATTGGTCAGTTTATTCCCTCAACCATTAACAATTTATAACCAGCCGTTTAAATGGTTAGCACATTTTGTCGAGTACGTTGAAATTATGCTATAAAGAGTTACACCCTGCAAGATTTTATCGACACAAATTTAATGTGCTTTGCCATCGCAAATTTTCATCATCTCGTTAAATGCTTCTGACGCGCATGTGACACTTATAAAATATCGACTTGTGCAAGATTCTCATTAACTGTCCAGAAAAAAGAGAATGAAAAATTGGAAAAAATTGTTGCAAAATGCATTTTTCAAAAATTTGCAAAATTATTATATTTTTTTCTCGTTTGCCTGAAGTTTTACTCACCGTTCCATAAACAACCGTAAAGCTCCACTCTCATACAAACAATCCTCATGTGTGATGCGTAAGGAATGAAACGTATGCGAGTCGCAATAATCGGTGGGTCGAAAATTTGTTCTCTTTCTGTGTAAGGATTGTTGTTTCCTGCGAGTAGCTGCAACACAAGATAATTTATTATTACACAATGAAATTTTCTCTCAAATTAAATAAATGCACAACATACGCGATAAATTTTGATTGGGAAGTGAATCTGTCTGTTCTAAAATGTCAAAATGACAGCTGGTCCCTCGTAATATCGATGGCAGCTCAGTTTATTCGATAGCCGAGTTGGGAACAGGATAAAAAACTAATAAATTCGTTGAAATGAATCCCAAAACGACAGCTTTAATGTTTAAATAAATTGCCGAGCAATCAAAACAAATCTGACCGAAAAAAAAACATCATCCGATCGATTATTAAAGAGAATTCAGTTTCCAATGAGTTCCGAATCAAGGATCGTTGCTCATACAAACAGTTTCTATTGTTTCATTTTGTTTATCCAGACTTTACAGTTTTTTTACTCCAGCTTATTCGCAAATCGGGTTTTCCTGCATCGAGGATCGATGTTAAGCAGACAAAATGGTGTGTGGGGGTCCACTCGTTATATTTTATAGACGCCCAGACAAGAGAGTAAAAATGAAGACCGAGAAAGAGAGAGAGAGAGAGAGAGAGAGAGAGAGAGAAGAAGAGAGAAAACGTAGAATTTGGTAGGGTCAATGGAGCGTGTTTACAGCACGTACCGAAAAACGAATTTCACGCGACTAGTTCTCGGAGCATCATGAAGGCAGTAGGAACTTCCATTTTCTCGGGGATTCGCATTTGCCGGATCCGATTAGTATACAACAGGAGCAACGTGCAGTGAGAGGTGCCCGTGTCATCGTATCCACCCCTTCTCTCTCTTTCTCTCTCTTCCTCTCCCTCTCTCTCTCTCTCTCTTTCTCTCTCCTTCTGAGTTTCACTCTTGGAAGCTTCTCTAAATGTAAATTCATGCCTTAACTCTTTGCCATGGAGAGAACTCTGACATTGTCAGTGTGGAAGAAGTAGAGATGTATCGCAGTGTTCGTAACTTGCGCGATGGTGGGCAAGTTTCACCTTCGCAGCTAAAGTCTGCGATAGTGAAGGAAAGCATCACAGTTTTCAGAGCTATAGGAAAATGTCTCCTGGATATATTTCTATATATATCGCTAAGAGTTAAATCTGCGAGGAGCAGTTATCCCACACAACATTCGCACCCCTCAACATCCACAATACCAATAGAGCACAGTTTGAAGAAAGTACATCCTCTGCACCAGATTCTCTCACCAGCTATCGTCGTAGCTCTCCGCCTTCTCTTCTCCTTTACTTTCATCCAGCATACTCAACTCTGTCATACTTGCTTTTCCTCGCACCTGACATTCTACATGTGACCGCACTGACCTATTATTATGCTAATTTATTCCCTCACCATTTTGTTACTTCTCTATGACGTTTAGACTTAAAGATTCAGGAGGTGAATTGCTTGCAGTGTTTGCTGAATACTGGCCTGCCATCGAACGGATTTTTTTTTTTTTTTTCAGGAATTTCAAATATTTCTGACGTTATTGGAACATGACGCGGATGGAAGTTCGCATTATTTATATTATTTACGTTTGAGCTAAGATGTAATGTCCATTTAAGGTGTTTTTTTTTCTTTCACGAACTCGGTTTTTTATTTTTAAATTGATAACTCGATTTCTAAACGGCCAAACTTTCTCAAATTTGACCTACAGTTGAGTATGATTTTTAAAAAGATTCATACGAATTTTAAACAATTCTACTTGGAATTTTCGAACGCATGAGAAACGATCGAACATCCTTGACTCAATAACCTGAATATTGTCCTTGTCCAATTGCAATATTCACTTTGCTCAATAAATAATGACCCAGTACTTCAAATCGTATTCTGCTTTTACAAGATATCTTTTAAATTTTCATTCGTTTGGTAAATTCAATGCTCTCCTTGTAAATGTTGGACTGGGCTGGAGCAAGTCAGAATTTTTATTCGACAAATTTTTATTCATTAATATTTTAAACTCCACGTGATAACAAACGTATAATTAATATCGTTCGCAGCATAAATCTTCGAAAAGGCCGGGAGATTTCCTCTTTTATTCATTTATTTATCTCCCTGGATAGCCTCGCCGCGTGTTTAAGCGTCGACAATGGATGGAGTTGTAAATATCTAACGAACCACAATGTACAGATACAAAAGTTAACGATTTTCGGTTGAGATTTGTTCAATCATGCACTCGTTGGCTCTATAACAATTGCAACAATTCTGGTCTGATACAAAAATAAAGGAAGGATAGAAACAAAAAACGTTGCGAGGAATAATGCAATTTTTGTTTAAAAAAAAATTTGTTTAGGTTTGTGAATGAATGAATGAATACAAGGAATTTGATCAATGCAGCGTTTTTTTTTTCACCATTTTTGCAATCAACCCTCCAGTACATCGCACAGAATTTCCTCTTTCTCTCTTTTGCTCACTTTACAAAACGTTTTTTTTTGTAGGAGTGCTGTACAATGTATCATAAAACGAAAAATTTGTTTCGGTTTTGTAAAAAAAATAATTAACAGGTCTGTCAGATTTACAAAGCGAATCAAAAAGTGAGATTCTTTTCATTCATGCGTGAAAAGGCCGTATCGAAAACTGCTATTGAATGAATATGTTCGTTATGAAAAAAAAAACGATAATAATTGATGAAAACATTTACAAATTGAAGCGTAAAACGTTCTGTAGATATTTCACGAATCTATGGATTCCTCGGTTCGAATGATACACTCGTTTATCAGTTTTTTTTCCTGTTTAACTTTGGAACCACTTTTCCCGCATCGAATCTTTGCCCCAGTTTCGTTCGAATAATCAGTATTCTCATCCCCTTGTCAGTTGTTTTGCAATGAAAAGTATTGAAAAAGTGTAAAGATGCTCATCAGCTGATTAGTAATAAAAATAATTAAATGATATATTTTTCTTTCATGCATGATGTTGCATTAAATATATTTTTGGCTTGGAATGATTAATTGCAATTAGACGAAAGATTCATTAAATCTTGTAATTGTAAAGATTAAATATTCAAAATATTCAGCTCTTAAATCATTTTAGTCTGGGCTGCTGGACTATATTTGGAATCTCGTTATTTTTGCATGGTTTTTTAAGAAACTCGGTCAGATTTTGGATTCGAATTCAATTTGGTCATCAAACAAAGTTATTTTGAAACTATTCTAGTACATGAGAACCCACGGCAGCTTCTCGACGCCGAGGAATAAAAAAAAAGAAAACTGAAAATCCACACCTCCACGAATTGAAGGCTCTTGTGATTTGTCGAGCTGTTGAAATATCTGCTTTTCCTAAACCAATCGAATCGAGATCATGTCACTCTCATTCTTTCACCTGCACGGATGTCTTTTAAGGCACAAATTTAGTGCAATTCCGAACTCCGATCATTTTGGATTTCCGATAGCAGGTGATTTATTTTTGCAATTGAAGTCTTGATTAGACTAAAATTTCGAAAGTTTATTTCACTACGATGGATATTACAATTTATCACATAAATGCGGATTCCCAAAAAGCACACGTCAACTTGGTCCTTCCGAAAGTGTTTAATTTTGTCGAAGATATGAATAACCACCAGAAAAGTGAAACAGTACACCATCGGGCTAGTAAATTCTGAATTTAAAAGCAGCCCCTCGAGCTAGCAAAGCTATAAGCGTCAGTTCTGAAGTAACTTTGTATTTGACTTCTCCGAATAGAGTTTTCCAGTCCGAAATTGAAATCAAATGACCATCTGAATAAATAAAATCAAGAAAAACACTTGCTCGACCCGTGATTCCATATACGAGCGTCCAGTTTTAATGGACAATTTAGCAGTCATGATTGACGAGTCTGGAATTGATAATAAATGTTATCTTTCCATCCCGGATTTGGTGTAGAATTCCAAAATAACTAAGAGAAGCCATTATATTTATATGACTTTCCAAGTGCATATTTGATCCTCGTATCGCCTGGCTAATGTCGTTGGATATCGAGGATGTTGTGGCGATTGGAGGACGATCGTATTTGGTCTTCCAATTTCTAGGCAAGGCACACCTCGGCTTGGGGATCTCGTTTTCACGAATAGGTGTGGGTTGTATTGAGGAATGCTGAGCGGTAGGCACTAAGTCTTCGAGTTACGCGTATACATCAGCCTCTAAATGCCATTACCACATGAGGTAATTTGCCTTCACGCCTGGTCCTTCATTGTGGAAGGTGGTGGGTCGTAGTATCCAATGCTATGGGCATCGGTAGAACACCTTGGGTTATATCGTTGTCTCCTCAAGTATCCCATATATATCGGATACGCCAAAACGACCATCGATTCATCGCCACAGAATCGGCTCTTGTATTTGCTTACAACGAAGGGGTAGATATGCGAGATGGGAATAGAAGCGATGTCTCACACGAGGCAACCGTCGAGTGTCCTCTTAAGAGCTATGCTAGTTCAGCTCACTCGGTTATGCGATAGGAATAATTAATACAGCCATAAACAAGAGCAAGGCTTTCACTATACTCGATAACACACCGGTCTACCCTCTATCGGGTTTATATTACGACACTCTGCGTTAAATTGATGAGAATTCATAGCTTATATGTGTGAGAAACTCTTGAGGATCAAGCTTACACCAGGCATAACCCGATTTATGGCCATCTAAACAGACCACGGATCTGAGCTTTATCTCCTTGTTCTATCACTTTATACTGGCTCGTCTTGATATTATGGCTGCTGCTACATTGACACTCCTACTTTTTCTCGAATCCATAACATTTGGTTATGGATAGACGTTCATTTCTGAAAAAGTCGTTTTTTTAATCAATTTTTACAGTACCATGTTTGGCAATAATTCAACCAGTAATTCAGTTCGCCCCGAGGCAATTGGAAGTTTCTGCTGTTTAACATAAACAACTACGAAAGTCGTAATATCGTGAATATACGAAGATGTATGAGGAGCAAATTGATGCTGTTCAGATAAAAACGAACGATGCTCCTTGAGTGTTCGATCTTGTAGCGTTGCCTCGATTGAACTTTGGTAAGAGGACTCACGATGTTATCTCGAGTCATGGTTAAAACTGTCGATAATAAATATTATGAACGATAAAAAAAAGATCGACGGACATTGGGAATGTGAGGAATATGCTGTGAAATAAAAGTCACGACTTTTGTAGAATTACATGAACGTGGATCGTTGAAGCAGCTTATTATGAAGGAGATATTTAGTGTTTTTGAGAATCGAAAAAAGTGACTTGGAAGCAATCGGTTGATTGTTTATTGCTGAAGAAGAAAAACTGAGTAAGAGTGCGATGCACTATTTTTTTAATGTTTGATATGGATTTTGAGGACAATATTTGAAAAGAGCAGTCGATGTATACATGGAACAAGGCGAAGGTAAGCAGCAAAACACAACGATGTTGGAAAAGGTTTCCTCTGCGGGTTACTGGGTCGAGCGTAATTGTCTTTTCGCGAGGTAAACTCCAATCCTAGTCGCCGTCCGGAAGAAATTCTACCAAGGATTTTGCCATGGGAGAGAAACTCTTGGCATAGTGGAGGGAAAAAAAAAAAAAGAAAACACGAAGGGCAGAGCTGAAGGAAGATGACAAGATCTTACAGCAGTGGAAAACAGGGAGAGGAAAGGGGAAGAAAAATAGAGAATCCAAACATCGTTGGTTTCGTCCACGTTTCATTTCCGGCGATGATCCCGGATCTTTCCGCAATTACTTGGAGCCACTCTGCGGGCATAAACGAGGAACGAGTATTAGGTCTGCAGTCATCGTACTGTCTCTTCTGACTTCACTTTACCGGATAATTAATTTGTTTGTCACGGAAATTGCTATTGCCCTTTGCGATTCGACCCAAATTATTATTTCAATTTTAGAACGTTGATGCCTTCGCTTCTGCTTCTCTAGTTCCCTGAAGTTTAGTAAAAATATACTGAGCTCTCGTTTAAAGCTTAAGGAACAGGAACCATGTAAAAAACAAAAAACCATCTAAAAGAATGAGCGAACAACTTCTTCAGCTCTGGAGCTTTGGAGAGCTCTGTCCTTGTGCTTGGAAGATTTCTGCAGACATTACATGCTGATTGAGGTTGAATTTGGATCAAGAACTTTTTATCATGTTGTATTTCGAAATAAAAGGTGACTGGTCTTTATTTTCCCAGGTGTTTATTCATTTTCGTTTACATTTTTCAAGTAGTCACCTTTGTAAAAATAGTTGTCAACTTAATTTATTGCGGCACCGTTGAAATTTTATTCGAGACACTTACATTGCATGGTAATATGGTCCCAACGTAAAGCAACTTCCTCGAGACGCTGTAAGAAAAGTGGACCCAATAAAGGAAGAGTTTTCGTAAGAGAGTACTTGACGTTGAATTTCTTCATCGTCTTCTCCTCCTTCTTCTTCTTCTTCTTCTTCCTCGTCTTCTATATCGACGCCGACGTTGTTGTCGTTGTCATTTCGGACGTAAAATAAATCGAGAATCCTTCCATCCTCGAAACAATCAGGGCGCAGCAGGTGAACTGCATGTCTCTCTATTTATATGAAGCACCCGGAAACAGCCCTTTCCTTTCACCACCCAGTTTTCAACGATTGTTAAAGTTTCCCCGAGACTCACAAAGTTTAAATTGACGTTGGGGCACTTTTGTTATCCTTCCTTTTATGCTGCTTCTGATGATTCTGACGACTATTTCGTTCGACAGGAGAATGAAAGTTTCATTGAAAAAGAGAATTTAAGCAACTTTCCACGACTACGTACTACACGCGGTATCGCAATGTATGTTCCGAGCTTTCTATATCTTCACATCAATTGTGAAAACAAATGTTGAATCAAAAAACATAGTTTTTCCAGCTGGAAGTTTCAATCAATTGAAAGTTTGACATTGAGCATAATATTTCCATATAATTATGTTTCAAATCTCGTTACACTTTGTTTCAAGGAATTTCAAATAAAATAATCCAACTATACACATTTGTTTATTTATATCATTTCCACGACTAATTTTCACAAAATTAGTTTATAATACAATCTTTCAAGCTTCTTTTGCATGGATTTAACGCTGTTGCTTGAAGTTGTGGGACCAAAGTCGATAAAATCCGGAACTTCGATGGCCAGAAAGTGCGGAATCTAGTGGTAACGAAGCTGAGGATCGAAAAATACATGGAGTGACGGGCAGGCGGTGAAAAAGAAGGCAGAGGTAGGAAAATTGCTTCCGGACTGTGAGGGTAATCCACTAATAGCATGTCCACGTTCTCCCCCCCCCCCCCCCCATAATCCTTAATCCGTCGATACATGCCAGAGGCTTTCGAGAGGTTTGATGGCCAAGGCATATAGAAAGTGCACCAGAGAAATTTTCCAGCTTATACAGAAATTTCTACGGATGTTTATCGCTACACAAAGTAAACAGAAGTGAGCATTATCCACTTTAGCAATGGCATTTAATGCTTAATTGCTCATAAACCCATAACAATTAGATAAAAACCCATAACAATAGAACAACTGTCATTTGAAGACTAAAAGGATCAGCAATGGAAGATTCTTCGTACGCTAAAAAAGCAGCAAACGAAGCAGCTCCTGAAAAATAATGTTGATAGCTATCGCGAGCGATTGCAGTTTATT
The DNA here is from genome assembly GCA_013761285.1 of Campoletis sonorensis. Classification (NCBI taxonomy): domain Eukaryota; kingdom Metazoa; phylum Arthropoda; class Insecta; order Hymenoptera; family Ichneumonidae; genus Campoletis; species Campoletis sonorensis. The sequence goes on from JACEOJ010009766.1 coordinate 75,631, forward strand.
TCTAAACGATTTGATACCGTGTTGCGTTGACGAACATAAATCTTTTTGTACTTTCTGTTTAATATCTCATCCTACAGAGAAGCTGAGATCCTGAGCTCGTGCATGATTTGGAATTCAGCTGAAAGTGGAAAAGGCGTTCTACCATCGCGAATCCAGCCCTCATTCCCTCGTCCCACCGGAATGAATATGTTAATTGGGTTTGAAATTGGCTGTCTCTATGGGTGATTGATTAAAATTCGATACGTTCACCTCTCGCTCCTCCATGATCAGCTATACTCCTCTATGGAAACTACTATTTCTCTCCAATCCACCTGCACTAGCAACCCACTCCAGTCGTCTCTCGCAATTGACTGGATGTTCAGTGATCTATCAGAGAATTATCAGACGATAAAAGAACATCGCTACGAAGGATTATCGCCATAGACACCCGGGGGAAATTTCAGTAGTTAAATTAGAAATGTTGGCTATATATGTGCATTCTTCGATTTATGAAAGTTTTTTTATTCGCGATATTCACTTCTGCTGCCATCGCATTGAATGATCACCGCATAGATTCGAGTTTTTTGCACCTCGAAATGATTAAAGTCAATATCACTTCTTTCGATCATGTTCCAGGATTGAGTTCGAATTTCGATCTTCGAAAATAAGACATTTTACATTTTTCGTTTCGCGATAACAATAAAATTGTTGTAAATACTGCCTATAGTCGTTGCTGTATATTTCCTGGATATATTCAGCTCAAGGCCCAATGGCTGACTCGCTTTATTCGCCTCCAGCTCTCCCAAACTTTTACTCTTGGGATTTATCGCTGCCTCGCTGTGTTGATTGTTATAATGCACAGAGGCAAGAATTTTCGTGAATCTCCAGTTTCAACCAACGCCTGCCGTTCTTATGTATAATCATAACAATACAGATCCCTTTAATTTCTTGGGTTGAATGCTTAGATGATCTCTGGCTGGTTTCCGTAAGCTACGAAATGAGGAAGACCGCGCACTCAGAGATATATGTCTTTCCAGCACGTCAAAAGATACTTTACGCAATGCGAATGACTGGGTATTTTCTCGTATGGAAACCACAGTTGAAAACTCAAATTTCAGCTAACTCCATATTTACTGATTGATAAATCGAGTGGTTAAACAGAATTTCATATCAAATCTACTAGAAAAACGTGAAAATCTTTTTGTTACATTCAGAAAAATGACGTCACTTTGTGATTGATTATCTTGTTCATTATTTCTTAGAACATTCCACAATTTTTCCAGAACTCATTGATTTTTTAATAATGTGATAAACTTGGATTTTATCCCATAAAAATATAGCATCGATCGTAATTTTTTTTTCCTAAGGGGACTCTTGTTCAACTGCTGAATAGTATTTCTTCCGCAACATTTTCTATGATGCTTGGTTTTCCATTTAAAAAAAAGCATCACAGTTCGTAAATATTTGTTTACGAGACATTTCGATCTGGCAAATTATCTCAGGCTTACGATGAAGCAAGATTTTACATAGGAATCGTGTACCGTAAAACATTTATAAGCAGCTTACAAAGAAACGGTAGACTACAAAACATTAATAAAGTCCTGATTCGATTTATCGAGGTGATCCGATGATCAGATTTGTGCAACCAACAGGTAAGTGAGCTCAACTACGTTTACGAATTCTACGATGATTAATCTGTAAGCATGTACGACCCAGACGTTAGGGAAGTAGGACGATAGCGAGGTTTACAGTGTAGTAGTGCGACAATAATTCATCTAATCCCAAAACGTCTACAAGGCTGTATGTGGGCCATCGAATCATCTTACCGTGCAGTATTGTCAGAGTTTTGGTACAGAATAACGGACAAACCGACAGTTTGTCTCATTGGAATTCACAGGGGGATGAGGAAGAAGTGTGTATGAGAGAAGATGGAAGCGAGAGGTTGGATCAGGACGGCTTGACGGATATACAGAAGAGAATATCTGGAGTCACACTAGGGTGGAGAGTAAGAGAATAACTGGTAAGAGGAGATTGTGCGCATCGTTCGAGCTGGAGAACGAGGGACTACGAGCCAGCAAGCAGAAGCTCCGTGGATATAGACGCTGTGAAGAAGGATAGAAAAGGGATGGGATCGAGAGGAGCAGGACTAGGAGGCGGAGGAGGAGGAGGAGGAGAAGAAGAAGAAGGGGTCTGCTTTCCCGTCCGTCTGCGGTGGGACAATTGCCAACGTTGGACGTGTTTCATTAACGCGGACACAGCACGACGCTTTGTATACGAAATATACAACAGCCATAGAGCATAGCTGCGAGTATCAGTAGTAAAGGTAAAGGAGGGTGAGAGGTTGGAGGGAAAAGCAACGTATATTTCAACTACATTGTGTATCTATACATGTATAGATACCTTATGCAGTGAGTCACTCGCGCGTCGTCTCGTCTATCCGCGTGTCTCTTCGTAATTCACTCGTTCCTCCCATTGTATACATAGAACGTAACGCCTCCGTTGGGTATTACAACAACATACTAAAGGCAAACAACATCCATGGCTTGTACACTAGATAATTTCACTCGGGTCACTCTCTTCCCCGTCTCCTATTTTTGACCATGGCTCATTTTGGACATCTAGACAATAATTCCTCCGTGTACAAAGCAATTCTCTAGTTTCTCCCTTTTTTTCCATCTACCTAATGAAGTTTCCAGGCTTATCTAGTCGACGGAACAAGCCTTGGATCGTGGTGAGAATATATCCTTCGAGTCCGCAGTCTCCAGGAAACGCTGGCGTTTAATCCGAGTCGTTTATTAGCAGACTTGGATTATGAATTAATCTATAGTGAGAATGATTCTATCAATTTGTTTAATTCTTATGATAAAATAATATTTGGCTCTTTAATTGAAACCAAGATGAGAAACGTTTCCTTCCGAATGAAACAAAGGAGTTAAAAGTTGATGGTTTCGTGCCATACGTTAGACCGTCAGGAAAGTGTGTAATTTTTGACACGATGAAACTTTAATTACATCCCTACAACAGCGTTGCATGAAAAGAACGAGAAACGATGGAAAAGTTTTTTGTTCCATAGCAATCGCTGGAAATAAAAATATATATATATATACTTTTTTTAACACCATTTCTGTCCCTCTATCTCGCTCTCTCTGTTCCTTGCTCTTTTATCGTTTGCTCCGTTTTGTCTCGTTTTGCTCGTTCGTCCTTGTTCTCGGTTCGTTTGTGCTTCGTTTTCTCTCATATTCCTGGCGAGTCTCTTTCTCTCAAGCAACACAGCAAAATTGCTCGACAGCCGGGTAAAATGCTGGTATAGAGCTTGAGTCACGTACGGCACGCGATAACGGGACGCCACACCGGTGTACCGTATTCAAAGTAAGCTCGCCGTTGCTTTGGGTGAGAAAAAGGGTTGAAAAAATCCTATGAACAGAGAGAAAGAGAGAGAGAGAGAGAAAGAGAGAGAGAAGGAGAAGAAAAGGAAGAGAGAGAAAGAGAGAGAATAGAGAAGAGGATCGAGTTTGGGGGCTCTCGCTATTTCTGCTGGTAGTGCGAAGTTAGCACAAGGATATAGAACTCGGAAGATCACATGCCATGCCAGATTGAGGCAAGGTAAACCGTTCTCCATCCACCGACGCGTATCCACAGTCCAATCCCCTTTTTCCATTCTGCGTTTCGCACAACCCCCTTAACACATTCCCTTCGGAGCTTTTACGTCGTCGTACCTTTTTTCCCTACCTACCGCTTGCACTCCAGTATGCGTGTACGGATTCCAGGGTTTCGCACTTTGTGCAAATCTCCGTGACAATGGAGCGCTATACGGCGAATGGTTGGGGGGTGTTAAGAGTTTACGAAGATCGTAAATGTACGGGCAAAAGATACGAGTTAGTTCTCCTGCTTTTACTCTCGATGCTTCAACACCTCCGCTTAAATCGAATTCGTACGCAGATTTTACCTTCGCCCAGGTGTATAGTGTCGTCAAAAGAACGCTACGATTTTATTGACCAATTGGTCTCGTAATTTTTGCATCCGCAAATACGTGTAGGAGAATTTTTGAAAAATACTTTAAAATATTTTGAATATAAAATTTATCCTTTCATTCGATTTAAACTTCAATTAATATTCATTTAATATTCCTTTCATTTTTAACGTTTTTTCTCACACTTAACGTCTAATATTTTCACGTAAATCAACGTGTACGAATGAACATTACGTGTTCATTTGTTCTTATCACGTGAAAAAATCAAGTCACGTTAAAAACGGATTACATATGATAAAGGAGAACTTACGTGCATACCCCGTCGATCTTTCCACCGCACCCACTTGTTGAAACCCGGCCTCCAGTAGTCGATGAAGTACTCCTCGGTATACTCGACTCCATGCCCATTGCCGAATCTACCCTGCGTCTGGGTTGATGTGATTATTCGAGGATTGTGCAGATTCACTTCCAGATATTCTTTGCCTTCTTTGGTGACCATATTTTTTGGACACCAGGCACCGCCTCCTTTATCTATGTGGAGTCTGAAATAGCACAATGAAAAAGTTATTTATTTATCATCTGTTTCGTCACAATTGTCAAGCGAAGACTTTGAAAAAAAAAATGATTAAAAATGGTTAATTCCAAAATCACATTTATAACATAAACACCGTTCATTTTTTAATTGATTTTCATATCGGAGCTTCGAGGTCCTGTCTTTTTGTTGTTGTCCAAAATTCAAGTACTTTTGCGACCAAAGATTTTCTCGGGAAATAAATATTCATCCGATTCCATGAAAAGTCGAAAAGCGCAACTACCAAAATTCCTGGGACTTTAATGATATTACCTCGAGATTAAAAGAAATCTTAATTAGCGTGGAATAAAATATTGTCCGAGTCGAACCACACCATTCCGTCCTTTAATCCTTTCATCTCCGTATTCTACGTTATTTAAATGTTAAAACCAGCTTGGTTTCGAATGTGATGTAAAAATGAATAGAAAAAAAAAGGTACAGCCGCACGAAGCATGCACTTTGTGGTCAGACGACAATTTCCATGCGGAAATATCGTAACCACTGTCAGCCTGGAGTATACAAAGTTATTCGTTCATCACATAAGTGTAAATGTGTTTGTAAACAAAAGCAATATACAATTATATAACAAATGAATAATAATATAAATGTATATGTATCGAAAAAAAATTTGCATCGTTAACTCAGTACAAAGGATTCGTAGAGAGTACATAGTAGAAAAACGAAAGGGTCATATTGTCTGTTGTCCATTGTGAACAATGGTCGGCGGAGACCGACCGAAAGCGTTTGCGGTTAATTAGGCAGTAAACCTGTGTTAACAATATTCCAGCCTTTAGAATATTCTGTTGGTTGTAATTCGATATGTAATTTGCTGGGTATATATAGTGAATATGTCTGAGGGATATAAAATGTAGAAGACTTTTAAACTTGATAGTGAGATAATTGGAATGCTTGATTGTTATTGAAATGATGATATGTCTGGCTGGCTCTTTGTCCTTTGGCAATAAACAACAATTGTTCAGTTAGGAAGGGGCAATTAACAAATATTTAAAATCGTCCTCGTTATTCGACCATTGAATAATTATTATCATAGCAATTTCATTCACTAATATGTATACACACAATAAGAGCAAAAGTAATAATAATGAAAATGATAAGAATAATAATTAATGATAATGGTTACAAACTAGGTACGAGGCTCACGCTTTCACCTCGATCTTGTTCCACAATTTACGATAACGACTATTACCTGTGTACAGGAAGCGTTCCGGTAGTGTATTATTATGCTGTGGCTTGTACATGTACATATGTATGTCCACGTATATTCGAGTCCGTGTGTCCGAACACGGTGTGAGAGAACCTTGTCGAGAAATGCATCGTGCGGAAGCTGCAAGGATGACGTACAGCGAGAGAAAGAGCAAGAGGTAGAGAGAGAGAGAAAGAGAGAAAGAGGGAGAGAGAGAGAGAAAGAGAGAGAGAGAGAGAGAGAGAGAGAGAGAGAGAGAGAGAAAGGCCTACACAGTGAGATAGCAAAGAGGCTATAGTAGAGATAAAGGCTAGACGTGCATGGTGTGAGAAGATAGAGTAGATATGCATCAATGGATGAGAATGTAAAGGGCGTATGAATAGTTGTGGGTGCGATTAATTTGCAGCCTTTTGACATTGAGCTAATTATTCATACAGACATAAACACACGTGTAGTGTTTGATGAAACGCTTTCAATCAAAAGGTCGTAACTAACATTATTCTCTATGATGAATCTTCAAGCTTTTATTCCCTTACGCTTCGCAACGATTCATACATGGACTCGTACACGTGCACCCAAATGTACAGAGGGTTGCCAAAGGGCAAGGGACGAAGACTCGAGGATACCGTATTAGAGGCTTCCCTCGTAGTCGACCATCAGGTCTCCAAGCCAAAACGCATACATATCTGAACAAGGAGAACCAGAGACAGAGAGAAACGCATTAAACCGCGCCTCATCAGAGACGAAAGATGCATTAGCATTGCTAATGACGACGATCGTTACTACCACATGCCGTGAACTAGAAGCTCTAGAGTGCAACGAGATGAACGTCATGACACACGCCCCGTACGTTTTGGCATCGTGACGCCTAAGCCACACATATTTCACTGGACGATATGTCATCTTCGGATTGTATTCAACATCAGCAATCTTGACAGTCTCATCATAATCATTCATTTCTTCTTTCTTCACTTTTTTCTCAATTCACAATTTTACGTGGTTCTCTTTTTCATGGATTAGGACTCACTGTAAGGGTAAAAATTATAATTGTCAGTTTAGTTTTTTTTTTTTTTTTAATTGAATTTAGTTGATTTATTAATCGAACTATATATCAATGAACTATGAAGTGTCACTTTTTTGTGTTCGTCTATAAAGAATATTTGCTGTACAGCATTTTGACAGATTTTTTAACACTTTCGGAAACAAAGCTCATGCCAATTTTGACCTGGAATTAGGAACCAAAATGTGGCCGGGTTTAAGGATGAGAAAGAAAAAAATGTACGTTTTTAAACGTCAGAAAAGAAAGTGTTGATCAACTGAACTTCACTTTTTTATTTATCAATTTGAATTTTTTTGTTTGACTGTTCGTTAAGAAGCTCGAAAAGAACTGCTTTCAGAATGACATTTTTTAAAATAATTTTGGTAAAAAAAAAATCTGAAACGTATGTTAATTTTTTTTGCTCTGGATCAATGTAACTTCTTCAAGCTTTGAATCCAGGAATTTCCCTTTTACAAGGTTTTCTGGTGTCCTGTAATAATGATGATGCGATTTCCTAATGTAAGTTTCGTACTTGATTGCAAATGGTATTGAAAATTTCATCACTTTGCGAAGAGTATACGGTTTGGAACATTTCATTTAACAGTCGTGACAATTAAACCAACTTTAACAATCCAATCATCTAAATAATTCGAAAGGATTGTAGAAATTAGTTGAACCTGGAGAAGCTAATGCGGTTCGTTTGCACTTTCGCGACAAAGGCTCGTACGCGCATTCCACAAAATCGGCTGACCACAGAGCGGAAAACTACTTGCGTCAAGAGCACACTTTGTATCTCCAAACGAAATACGGACGTAGAAAGTAGTGTTTATACGATTTGTTGTTCTACTTTTATTCAGTTGCAGGCTTTTTCGTACTGTACTTAACTCCAAACATAAGAAAAATCTAGAAATCGAATCCTGATTAAAATCCTCCACGACGATTAATAATCAAAACTTATTTCCGTTATTGTTCGTTGTTTTGTCCTCTTATAAATTGTTCTCAAATCTTTTATTCCTTCCAAATGGGCAAATTCCTCGCTTCCTTTCCGTTTGTTTCTCTCAGTTGGTTATTTTATAAACGCACGTATTTTCATTTGAAGGAAACCAGAGGAAAATCTCGTACCAGTGGATAACAGTGGCGAAGAGGAAATTGCATATAGAGGGAGCAAAGTACACGTAGAGAAGAAAGAGAGGTATTCTAGAGAAAATGTACTTCATGGTGTGTATACAATGAGTAAAGCAAGGCGACATGGTAGATATAAACAGAGAGAGAGAGAGAGAAAGAGAGAGAGAGAGAGAGAGAGAGAGAGAGAGAGAGCTTGGGAAGGTGTCACTGATAAACATATATACATGTATATATTTTCATGTATTTTCATTGTTATATATTTTGTGTTACCATCCTCATGGCCTCATGGAAGTTGTGCAACAGAACTAGAAGTTGTGCGCGGGGTCACGCGTTCGAGGATGCTTACGATTTCCAATCCGGATGAAAGCTCGGGTTGCCCGATGAAAACTATATGACAATGAACCGTACAAGGAAGTGGAAGGAGGCGAACGAGAGAATAGAATATACAGATTGGAGGAAAGGCAAAAAGGGGGTGTTGGGGGGGGTTAGGAAATAAGGAAAGGATGGAAAATGTAAGGAGAATAGTAAAAGGGAGGAAGTAGGGACAATGGTGAATTGTATACGCCGAAGACTAAGCTCGAATTGGTAAAGTCAAGTCCGAATCGATATACAAACATGTACGAGATAAACCCCGTTGAGTTTCGATAAGATACGACCGGCTAAATTGTTTCACCTGTGTATTCTATTCTCTTCAATATCAGTCTCTATTGTTCGCGTGTTTAAGATTAATGGAGTTTAAGAAAACTTTTTGAATGGTTAGTTCCAACAGTTAGAAATTCCAGTGCATAAATCTTGAATCGTTTGTCTCGTAATCCGTTGAAATAAAATCAAAACAGATTTGATTTTTTATCAACTTTTTTCGATTATTCGTGCCACTTGCTACATTTATATTCTGCTTCAGGAATCTCCGCAACTACAACTTGATTTTTTATTCGAATATTTAAACTTATTCACTCTGCCGATACGTGCGAGCATTGAAATATGAACTGGTTTCATTAATAGATACGAACAAGAACGCTCGATTGAAAAATCATTGATAGAAACCGCTTAATACAGTATATCCCGCGAGCAAGAATTTATTTCAAGCGATTGAATAAACGTGGACATCAACGAAACTCGAAGTTTCATATCGTTTGGAAATCGTTGTGAAATGTCATCGAACGCTGTCCTGCCTCGATGCTTCCATTCATAGCCAAGGGCATATTTTCATATACATCCGAAATCACGTGAGGTGAAGATAAAGCGCTACAATGCGTAGCAGAATCAAATGTGCTCTATATACACGCGAACCTTTCGTACGTGTGCATATTTATGTGGATATGTGTATGTTTCCATGTTCTATACGTATCCACACACACAGCTGATTGGTGCATTTCTCTATGGACTCTCTCCACCACCTGTGCCATGTTCGGTCATTTTCCACAACCGAGCTGCATTGTTTCGGAGCCTGGCATCCGCTCGTGTTTCGAAACAA